>SDVV010008542.1:0-17155 GCA_016164225.1 Gammarus roeselii | reverse complement strand
TATATCTATATCTATATATATCTATATCTATATCTATATCTTGGATGCTTGGAGCCATGGATATTATTTTTTTTTCAGAATGTTTTCAACACAAACACTTCCAATTAGTTTTTCGGTACGGGAACAATTTCAATCAATCACTTTCTAGCAGGTAGTATGAGTTTCCTGGCATTCCCGGTAGCTTTCAGCACAGGGCGTATACGAACGTGTTGGTGCAAGGTTACTACATTTTTTGCAGGTTTGATACCAAGTTTCAGTTATAATGTGGCACGGGAGCGTTAAGACACAAAATGAACAAAGCAAAACATACATGAGCAACAACACTGAATCAAGTAAAAGCAGTTATTATGTGGCACGGGAGCGTTAAGACACAAATTCCAATGTTATGAAATATGAAATATCCAAGGTTATGAAATATTTTAATGCAATTGACACACGGCAGAGTTGAAGTCAGAAATTTTAACGCACAATGCCTGCGGTGAATATTACATGAAAAATATAACCGCACTGAAATTTTGGCGGATACGGACTTCAAAATTTTAATGCAGACATTTATGACATATTTATCCGCCGTAACCCTATGTTCTTCCAATCGGGCCTCTGTAGGCTCTGGTGGGAAACAGAAGCAACTACTACTACAACCTTTGTAGGTGTGATAGGGACCGAGCTGCATTACAGTTACCTAAGGCACTTTTTGCATAAATTTACCTATGTTAGAAACTCCAAGGTTGCATACCTTTCAAACCGTTAGGGCTACAGATGAGACACGTACCATTCAATTTCTATTTTTGAGATCTATAGGTGTGGAATTTTTGAGTAAAATTGGAGAGGGGGCTGGCAAAAATGCCAGAATATTGGTTGAAGTAACATGTTATGTCTCTCATATAGACGTTTTGATTTGTAGGATGCCTGGTTAGTGAAAGATATTTGCGTAATGTGCAGTAATCCCAAATTTCAGACATATAATAAGTCAGTCTACTGCATAGCATACGCAGCTCTAGGCTCTAGCTATGCTCTGTATATGTTTGGCAGTATCTCTCAACAGTAGCGCAACATTCCATGAGTCTGGTGGCTGCACTTTGTGACTGGCACATGCCTTGCTTGTCTCCAATGCTCTCCTGCTTTCCCTTCGCCCTGCAGGTTTGGTTCCTTGTTCTGACCCCATGGTACGGGAACCTGTATCAACTATAGAGAGAGTGCTACCATACCCTGGTTAAGAAAACTAGTAAAATTTTGAACCAAGAGGTAGTTCAATATATTCAACAGAAATTTGGGCAGCACTTCCCCACCCAAAGGCCAGCATGAATCTCTTGTCCGGCCCAGGGGACATTTATATGCTGGAACCCTAAACCAGCACACCTGGAGGTATTAATTTGTATTGGCTGACATTGAGAATCACACTGAGAAACCAACATAATATGTACAACATTTCATTATGGCTACCTAATTCAGATTTGTATAGACAAATTGCATCAATCATATTTGAAACTTCAAAATATTAACGAACTTTTCATAGTATAGAATTTTTCACCATTTTTTAGAATTAGGAGGGCCTCACCATCATCAACTAACTTCAGTCCACTCTCCCCCCGTGTGAATGACTCCAGCCAAACCCCGCTCGCCGCTGAAATGTCATGGGCAAACTCCCGTAGGCCAGAAAAAAATGTGCATTTAGGCAACATAGTATTTACCAACTCAAAAAGTGGTGATACCAATTAGCTACCAGACATTAACTACTGTTTGCATACATCTGTTCTCTGTATAATCAGAAAATACAATTTTATAGGCCTTTTCTACTAGTAAAAATTTGAAGAGTTACATGCGTGACGAAATTTTTGTTACATGCGTAAGGGCACATTAAACTATGTATTCAGTTATGCTACAAATGAATTTGTTGAACAACATCCTAAAATGTACCTTGATATGTCCTTTACAACTTACAAGATATTACTAACGGAGATTTCATATCTTTGCACAATTTGCAGAGTTTTGCGTTGGTGCAAGCCTACTGCAAGTGGAGGTAGCATTAAACTTATGTGTGAGACAGCACATCTGAAGTCAAGTAACTGATATAGTTTTGATAGCATTTTAAAAACCCAGATATGGTAAGGAACCTCTTAGATAGTACTTACACTTTGGTCATATGAAATTTTTTAATATCATCAACAGTTAGTGTGCTATTCCAACAAATGAAGGCAAATTTCTGTTCAAACATTATGTGCGTAATGCTGGAATCACCCTTCTGGCAATTTTGGTCTACTGGGAATCTCCTTCTCTTGGCTTATTCGGATGTTTTGGACTGGGTGGATGATGGCTTTGTTGTGAACGTTGTGCTGCAGGATTTTTTGAAGGCTTTCAATGTTATTTCTCATGCATTGTTCATTCACAAGCTGAGGGAGTTGGGGCAATTCTGCTTGACTGGATTTGATCTATTTTGGGTATTTCTACTAGGTATGAGGGTTGCTGTTGATTATTGATGTAGGAAAGTTGAGGGAGATAGTCAGTGGTCTTCCTCGTTGTTCAGTACTGGGTCCAGTGCTATTCCTAATTCATGTGAATCATATCACAAATAGAGTTCTGCCTTCTTTCAAGTCAGTTGCTGATGACTACAAGCTGCATCTTTAGTACAAGAGAGTGAAAGTCTGCAGTTGCTGGGGTGTCTTGTCTGCATTCCAATCTGGACAGAGTCAGCACAGTTGCTGCATTGTGAAACTTGAGACTGAAACAAGTCAAGTGTGTTGTGTTGAAGTTTGTGTGTTGGTTTGCCAAGTGAACTGATGAGGATTTTCTGTTTCTATAGCCTACTATTTAGCTAAACATGATTCCATTGAAGATCATTTAGTCCCACAGAGACCTGGTTGGGGTGGTGGATGTGAAATTAAAAGTAATTCCACCATCATGTCAGAGAGGCCATAAACCTGCTGAAATCCTCTGTTTGTCATAGTCCTCACTTCACAGTTTCTTACTGTTTCCTATAATTTTCACCTTTAATGCCTCCCAAGGGCTCAGCATACCTGATAGTTAGGTGCACCAAGCAAGGAGAGGCCAGCACAGCCATGTGCACCAGCACCCACATGGACTTCGCTGATGAACAAAAAGGAATACGCTGTGCCCCTCATTGTCATGCACATCAGGCTTGTCATGGATAATTGGTCATCAGCGTGGAATGTAGGTTTTCTTGGGGATTTGAGATTGCTCTACTTTCTAGACTGAATCAACTTTGCTTATTCTCTATAGAGGAAGATTTCTCAGGGCAGTCTTTATTAGTGATGGGATGATACCAAAAAATTTGGCTGATACCAACAATACCAAAGAATTGGTTCATACCCATGTCAAAGAATTGGTTGATACAGACACTGATACTACCAATACTAAAAATGGCAGATACTTGCCGATACCGACACTGATATTTTCCATGATTTCAATTCAATGGTTGAAGTAAACATTTCCACTTTAGTAAATCTTATGCCTACAGGCACTTTGATTTTGATACACAGACTAAATAGACAGTAATCCTCAGTGAATCTTGCAGGACTTTAAATTAATAATCACATTTATTTTATATTAAAATGTAGCTACCTATAATATGAGAGTAAATTACAAGCACATCATGACTCACAAACTAAATAATCTAGGGGCACATGGAACAGATATTGTGACACCAAATTAGGCAAGTGCCTGTACTGAAATTCACAATATGTTAACTTGCCTAAATTAGTTATACCTTCTCAGAATAATTGAATTGCAATACAACCTTCTAGGAGTATGGGGTATTGTAGAGAAATGTATGGGGGAAAGTCCTACAGAACTTTGGTGGGATTATTGACAATCATAAACTAGATTATCTGTGATTGCAATAGAATTTATGTCAATATACTACTATCTCAACAATGAATACATACATACATAGTGTGAGTAACTCAGTTCACACAGCCTATGAATGATGGAACTTGAAATTAGGGTGTATATTAAATAATCATAATAATTTAATAACAAAACTACCTACCAATGCATAGCTACAGATTTTCTTCAATATAAACTGTAATATTTTTGTTCCCTATTAAGTGCACATAAACATATAGAAAATTATTTGAATGGTTTGAAAAATTACTGCAAAATGCTGTTATATGACATATATTTCAAAGCATCGGCCATTTTTCATCGATACAGATACCATCAAAAATGGCTGATACCCACCAATACCGATACAGATACTTCAGCACATTACTAGTCCTTATAAAATATTGGAGGATCATCAGTGGGTAGAATGGTGGTACCAACATTGGGGATCTTTTTTGAAGGGCTCCTGATGTAGGATCTCAAGGCCATCCCTGGGACTTATATGTCATATCATTATTTTACTCCTGGTATTCGATGAACAAACAAATAGCCTTCAAGCACAAAGAACTCTTTGCACTTGAAGGCTTTTTGTTTGTTTTTCAAATACAAGAAGTAAAATGATGATGGGGCATATATTCAAGTGTTAATAAAATACCTCCCTAGTAGGGGTGTGGCATTACCAGTTTGCATATATTGACAACATTGTTAGCTTCCGGTTCAAAACGCATTCAAAATAAGTACTGAACAGCAGATGCGTTATTGCTATGATGATCTGTTCACCTCAGTTTCAATTGGCCCATTATTTCCACAAATAAGAAATGATCGGTGGCAGTTACAAATATGTGGCGTGTCATCTAATTGGGTGAAGTCAACAAGAAATATCTATAGTTTGTTGCAGATTAACTTTCAATTTACAGTTGTGAGTTACATTTAGTGTGTATTTCAAGCGTAATAGGTAGATTTCAGGCTAATATGGCGCACATACACCCATCATATTATGTGTTATTTTACCGCAGTGGTCGTAGTTCTATTTTTAACGCACCGTGCATAGCATTGGTACAAGATTTTCATGCATTGAGCTTGCTCAAGGTACACAATTTCAGCCCACCAGGCACTGCAACCCCAGACCATCCGCCGAAAGGAATGAACTTTTTCCATAAAGCGTTGACCGGGGTGACTCCCCGCATTTTGCGCATACTTTGAAATAACTCAAAACTCAAAAAGTACGCAACCAAGAAACTTCGTATTTACGGTGAGTCTAGCTACTATAATGATCATGAAGCACCCTAAATTTCAACATTCTATCATCAACCAAAAGAAAGTTATTCATGAAAAACCGTGCAGCGAGCTATGGCCCCCAATCGGGGGTGACTTCCCACACCCCCCATTTATCAAAAATTGAAACGCAAATTAAAAGTTTGAGAGTACCAATCAAAAGAGCATGCCTATATTAGTATATATCAGCTGCTTAAAATAAAATGTGAAGTAAAATATTACATCTGTGACAGGAGTTTTTGATGCTCGTCTCTTGCTGACGTCATACCCGACTGACGAAGGTTTTTTTTTTCCCATTTTGCCATGGGAAATAAAGTTTTTCTTCAATAATTGCAATCTAACTTTACTGGAAGTCATTTCTCCACATCCTAAACTAATTATGTCCCTAAAGTATCAGTAAATGAGCAAATATTATGAAAAAAAAATCTTTTTATTAATACGATATAACATGTAGAAAATGTATTTCGTCAATTCTATAGCAAACTTATTGCATAAACATGAATACAAGTCATGCTAGGTAAGATATTGTTATCTTGATATGGAAATGTGATAAAAAATATCATTCCTGGGCATTAAACATAAGGTTAACACTTAGGTCTAGACTTGTCACCATGTGTTATAAACATTGGGTCATTATAAAATTAGTTACACATTTTGAAATTGGCTGTGGTGTCATTATTGTGGGTCATTTACTTTCAGATGAAATTATATGTGCAAAAAATTGCATTTAACTACTTTTCATTGAAGAAAAACAAAGATATTTGATAACAAAACACTCCCGATCGTTTTTTCACCTGTGGCGACTCCCCGCAGTTGTTTATTTGTTTTATCTACAAAAGTTTACATTTCTTTCCAAAATCCTTCCTATGCAATGAACTACATCTTATTCAGAGTGTCACCACCAAGTTTGGTCTTAATCCAATGGGAACTCTAGACACAACATCAAAGTTTGTGGAACGTCAATTTTTCCTAACCAAAATTATCAGGGACCTGAAAAACAGATCTTCACTTTGACAATTTTTCATAAGTTTTGTGCGCGTATCGAATTTCTATGAGTAGCTGATACTTACTAACAAAGACCTACTCTTTCAAGCCTGGTAGTCAAAAGGTGACATTTTCGACGTCTTGGTGCCCAAAAGGGGGGTGCGGGCAGTCAACCCGCATTTCCGACCACTGGGAGTCACTCCCGTCGACGCCAGGTACAGAGGTTGTTTAAATACCATTTTGAATCTTTTGAGCAGATATCCAAATTTAGGATATGATTGACCTTAGAGGCCAAATAAAAAAGTTGACTTTTTACCTAGAAAAGTTTCAGACCCCATCACTGATTTATGTCTATCTAACACCAGTAGAGCAACTATTTGAGTAGCTTAGTTTGCAACAAGGATTTTTCTTTGCCCAACCTTAGTTTAGAACTGTGAGCCATTTTTGTGAACCTTTCCAGTGTTGAAACCTTGACCTAGACGATTCAAGCACATTTTGAAGAGCCATAACTCTTTAACCATTAAAGTTAGAGTCACAAGACATGTTATTTAATTTATCTTCCCAAACTGCATACTTATTGATGCTATTAATGTAAATGTTATGAATTTTTACTGTCACATATGCATCATGAGTTTAAAGGTTTATTTTTCAGGTCTGATTGCAATGTGAACAAATGAACATGGACTTTGAGAATTTAAAAATTAAAATGTTATGCGCATCTTTTATGGAAGGCCCAAGAAGAAAATCTCTAAAGATCTTTGGTATGCTACACAAGAAATGATAGACAAAAATAGAGCACTGAATATTAGAATACAACATAGTAGCTATATGTAAATGATGTGAAAGTGAGTTATCAAATCTAGGTCTCCAGAGTCACAGCTTGAGTCTTGCAACTTAAAATTTAGTGCTGAATCAGTTGAAGATAATATTATTGATGGGTATAAGCTTGATGAAATTAATACCGTTATGAAACGGTTAACAAGAAACTAATAAAACAAAGTAGAGTATCACAGAGCACACATTATGCAAATACAAAGTTCAAGAAAGTGGAAGGTTCTGTGAAAGAAGACTCACTAGTAACAAAGCAGTTAATCTCTTATAGTGACCCAAATTGTGCAGACTGGTCAGTGACTCAGTCAGCGGGAGGAGTTGTCAGTGACTTCCAGGAGGTGACATGTGGAATGTCCCAGTGTTCTGTGCTGGGTCAGGTCTTGTTTCTGTTGTATGTTAATCATATTGCAGCAGGTGTGGTTTGTAGGTGGAAGTCTTTTACATATGACTTCAAGCTTTATTAGAGTTTCCCACACAGTGTACAAGCAGTTTGCCATAGCAGTGTATTTCCTTGGCAATGAGATCTGAATTTGGTGCAGCCAGTGTAATGTCATCATTGTCATGGAATCTCTTATTTAACATTGACAGGTTGTCTTTAAGCCTGTCTAGAGAGGTATTTTTTTCTGCAATTCAGGTTTGTAGTCTTAATGTAGAGTAGCTTGATGATGGAATTGCTTATGCTTTTAATTTGAATGGTGTGGTACTTGAGTTTGCCAATTCCTCCAGGGACTTGGGAGTATTTGATGTCTGTTGACTCAAAGCTGTGCAGTTTCATCTCTGAGTGAAGAGAGTTCAGTATTGTATGCAAGACTATTGCTCTGGTGACCGGTCTGCTTTTCTCTAGCTTCAAAAAAAGTTCCAATTTCATGGTGTTTATGTTTATTATTTCTATAAGACCCATAGACTTATACTACTGCGTATGTATGTGGAAAATAGGATATTTGGGTGATATGAGACTATTGGACTTGGAGTCTGTTCAGAGGCAGTGGACCAGAGAAATTGATGGACTGGGTGGAGTGGACTGTGGTGAGCAGCTCAGAGCTTTGCAGTTGTTATCTGTGAGGAGGCTGTTATGGTCAGATCTGGTGAAGCCTTGGAAGATTTTAATTGTTCCCCATTCAGGTTTGTCTGCTCTGTTTGAGTACCAGAGCCTGTCAATTATTAGTTTCCTGTCCCTCCAAAGTGAGTATGATAGTTTGTTACAAAGCCTTGAAATCTTGGAAAGAATTCAGAAAAACATTTTGTGCTGTGCTTCATTTGAGGTTGCATTGAATTTTGTTGCTCTGGCTCAAGCTAAGTAGCTAACCAGTACTTCTTGAAAGGTAGAGCACTGAAGTTTGAAATAATGCAAGTATCTTCCCCACCCTTGAACTGAACCTTCATTATGCTGCTTTCCCCTTTGCCTATCTATGTACTCACTTTGCCTACCTATTTGCGTGCATTAAATCTAAACACACACTTCCGTTAAATTTGGAATAGTCATCTCTCACTAACATTCCACTAAGCCGCATCATTTTTAAATTATTATTTGATTCTATGTTCCACCGGAGTCCCAACGCGAAGTTAATGCAGACTCCCCCGTAGGGCGGTACCACTAAGCCGCATAACTACAACAATGCCACTTGCACGGTTGCACCTAAGCCCATCTCCCTACCCAATTTTAAATCTTCTCTAGCCATTTCAAACCTCGCGCATCCATCTCATGCATAATGATAGACCATCACACTTTAACAAAATTGATGTTTTGTTCTACCGTTTCAGGATATTTACGCAATTGGCCTATCGCAGGACGCTGCCGGCATACACGAACATTGATTCGTGACCCCACTAGTGTCAATATCCGTTCTTACATAATTCCAAAATTTTCATGTGCATTTGATATTCATAACAGTCCGATATGATATCACATCTGTCGCACACAACTCGTGCATGACACTTTGTACGAGATGTCACTTCAGTGTGTGCATCTGTAAATTAGATTTCATACTAGACCTGTAGGTTGTGAGTTAAAGTGCCCCTTGAGTTCTTGACTGTTGATCGTTTGGATATTGGTGTGTTCGAGAAGAAATATGATACATGAATAGGTAGTTGTTGTACGCACACTGAGGAACAGAAATGACCGAAATGTAACACCCCATTACAAATCTTGTTATTACCTATATATTTCTAACTTGTGATACGTAAGTTTTCTTTTTGTTTTCAATCCTGTACATATAATTCACAGCTCTGGATCTGTGGCGACGATTCGCATTCAAATCATGTTGCCCCCATAGCATGAATTTTTTATTATGCATAGTATCAGCCTAAGAGTTCCAAGGTTGACGATGAAATATCATGTTACCAGGCATACTTGCATATTATTACTGCTTCACGCTATCTCACACATCATGCTGTGCCTCAAGATGGTTGAGTAACTCCCGCAATGACCGGCGCAGTTTTCAAGAAAATTAGTTGGGACGTAAAATCCTGGTGCGAACACTGCCTCCTGAGAATGAAACTTTTAAATCTGTGCAGTCGTAACAATTCATTTATAATTTTTACGGTTATTTTTACGTCGTCATAAGAAAGATAGTGCTGGGACTTAACGAGCCGTTCTCACTGTGATTTTGATCGTATGGTCGTTGCTCAGCCAGTGACATTTCGTAAGCGATACCATACCCCTACTCTAACTTTGGGGAATGAATTCACTCTTTCAGGTCGCATGAGATTTTTGTTTCAAGCAACTATTTGAGTTCATCGATTACCAAATTTTTCAAAGACGATGTGCCGCATGTCGGAGGTGAATTCCACCATGTAGGATTATTGATTTGATTTGGGCCTCATTTCCACCAGAGCCTTGTAGGATAATATCTTGCCTCTCTGTTGAATGCCGAATTAAAATTCGTTACTTGGATGACTTTACTAATCGGCTGCTGGTCAGTGTATAGGATAAAGTTGGTTACTTGTTGCGCGTATTCGAAATGTTTAGGGAGTAGATAGGCTTGTAGCGACCAACCGTTTTGCTATTAGCCCTACTACCACAGTACCATTAGCAATGTACATATGTCAATAAATATAAAACAGCATAGTAAATAAATTACTAGTTAAATTCAAATTGTAGTCTTTGAGGCGATGATGCCACTGTACATTCGATCAAATAAAGAGTAACACACCATGATGTCAATGTACATTCTATCAAATATAGAGTAACAGATACATAGTAAATAGCAAACAACTTACAACACGTCAACTGACATTGATCAGATGAAATTAGACCCTCACAGACTACTGGTAGGGCCAATTGTATGAATGAAACGAGTAAATGGATGATCACGAATGAAACGAATGAAAGAAATGGCATTTCACCATGAAGGTCATTGTATGAGTTATCTAATCAACAAAATATCAATAAATGCCTAGGTTCTAACAAATAGTACAATGCGCAACATTACCATCAAATTCTGTCATCTCACGTTGCAACTCCAGTTGCATTCATGCAACGGATGTTGCAGAGCTTGCAAATGTAAACGAAGCCCGCCAAGATATCCGCTTATAGGCTACAACAACACCCTCATACTCAAACTCTCAGAGAATATTACAGTGTCTAAAGTACCACATTCAAAATTTCAACTCACAGAAATCCAAAGCCGGTTTTGGCACAAAAGTCAAGAAGAACCAAACGTCTTGGTTCTCCTGCGTTTTTTCCATCCCTTCTTCCCACAGCAACCCTAAAATGGTGATTCTACTCAGTGCATAAATCAGCTAAGACAAATGTGTCTGTTATCTGGTTCTTTTTGCTGCATCAAATACCACTCTTAATAGTAACCACCCGAACAGCACTTGTACTACGCTGCAAAGTAACATTCCTTCCACTCAGCCCCTGCCTTACGCATCCGCGTACTGCGCCACCAGCCTGTGGTCTGCCGCCCCAGCGCTTGATACCAACTCACCAAGCTGTGGTTACCACAGAACGCCGCACTGCCGTCGCCAAAAGTGCTTGCCCATCTCATTTCATCTTTCCATGAATGACAAGTGCATTATACAATAAAGACAAATGGAAGAAAAACAAACTACAAATCTGTATATCAATTATTACGGGCATCCTATATAAGTGAAACATCCTGATTCTGATTCGGGCAAAACTCTTTGTGACCTTAGAAGCTAAATGACCGTTTATCAGCGGGTTCGTAGCTCAGTCACTTGTTATCAGTTGTCACTACTCTCAAGGGTGTCCAAAAGGGCCCCAAAAGGGTTCAAGTGGGTCCCCTCAAGTCCACCTGGTCTTCCAAGTCCCCTGGGTTCCCGAAACCCCCGGGTCCCTCGAGTCCCGTGGGTCCCGTGAGTACCCTCCACTTCCGGGTCACCTAGTCTCAACCAGCCTCGGTTCGTCTCGACTCATCGCCTCGCCAGTCGACTCGTCTCCATTCGCCTCAACCTGCCTCGACTCGCCTTGTCCCCTCCACACACAGTGCAATTCAAGACTTTCACTCTCTTAGATCAACAGCAACATCAATTCACATTTTAGTCATCAAATCGCCTAGCTGTGCTCGGACATTTATTAGGCGTCCGGGAGAGTGCAAATTCTCCCACCGTAGGTTGGACTAGACTGACTAACACACCGCATAGTCCACCTATGGCCCCAGTGGGCGTCTAACGATACATAATCATATAACTGATCCAAAATTGATCACCATGAAAAAAAAGATCAATAATAGAGCTCACGAAATAAGAAATAATAAAATAATAAAATAAAGTGTAAATGATCGATAAAATGAATAATCATCCATCCACCCCAAACTTGCATCCTGTGATGCTTGTAGACGAACGTTCGTTTAAATTTGATTTGATCCCCAGTTCCACCAGAGCTTCAAAGCGAGTTATTATACGCTACCCAGTAGGGCTCGATGATCATGGATTCTGGTAGGCTCGCACGCCTTAGTGTGCGAGAAAACAAAAAAACAATGCTTTTAAAGTCAGAAAAAAAGTGAAAACCCCAACATTGTCAGACGCGCGCTAGTGCGCATAAGAAAAACGCTTAGACGAAACGGACCTCAGCCTCCAATCATTTAGAATTTAAAGAGTAATATGTACGCACGCTAGTGCGTACAGGTAGCAACGTCGAGACCAGTACAAGATTTACGGCTACACGGACAAAGTCAGCTCCGACAGCAACGCAACATGACCTAATAGGTCGATCATAGTACACTTAATTTATTCAGGTAAGACTCAAACGAAACTAATCCTCGCTCCAAACGTTTAGAACTTCAAGAGTAATATGTACGCACGCTGGTGCGCACAGGTATCATCATTGAGACTAGTACAAGGTTTACGGCTACATGGACAAAGTCAGCTCCGACAGCAACGCAACACAATGTTTACAGCTACGATGTCTAGTTAAGTAGAGGTACAATTTAGTTATTATGGTAAAATAAAGACTCAGACGAAACGAATCCCTGC
Source organism: Gammarus roeselii (assembly GCA_016164225.1). Classification (NCBI taxonomy): domain Eukaryota; kingdom Metazoa; phylum Arthropoda; class Malacostraca; order Amphipoda; family Gammaridae; genus Gammarus; species Gammarus roeselii. Next base: position 4,789 of record SDVV010008542.1, on the reverse strand, counting down.
CTCCAGCTACTCAGAATTCCAAGAGTATTATGCATGCGCGCCAGTGCGCACAGATAGTATCGTCGAAATTGGTACAAGGTCTATGGCTTCACGGATTAAATGAACTCCAACCACAACGCGTCATAGGGTTTATAGCTTCGCAGTCGAGGTCAGCCCCAATGACTACATATGGTCCTTGCACGCGCGAGCGAGCACAGACTGAAGAAAAACACCTATTCACAAAATCACTACCAGAAACTCCCACACAAATTCACTAGCATTATATATCATGACAAAATTGTGGATAGTGAAGAAAGTAAGGACAGGTTCGTCACGGGCAGAAAACCCTGCTCGGATTATTGATTTCGCCCTCGTTGTTTAAGGGGATAGGGTGGGGAGGCCAGAGGTCCCTTGGATCCCAATAAAGTCCGACGAATCCCAGAGGGTAACCCAAGTCCCAAGGGTCTTCCAGAGCTCCCCGGGTCCCCATCGTCTCAGGTCATCTCGGCTTGTCTCGAATCATTTTGGCCAGTCTCAGCTCGTCGCGACCAACTCGACATGTTTCGACTGATCTCGACGCCCCTCAACCAGCCTCGACGCGGCTCTCCTCCTATGCGTCAGCAATGCTGTATACTGTAATAACTAATTTCTCTACTCAAGCACTCCACATTTATACATTCCTCTGTGCATGAGTTTTACAGCGTTGGGAAGGGGGAGTGAGTCCCCCCGAAAGACCCAAAGTAGTTCCCCCCTAAAGGGTCCAAGTGAGTCCCCCAAATCATCCTGGTCTTCTAAGTCCCCCGGGTTCCCGAAACCCCGAGTCACCGAGTCCCGCGGGTCTCACGAGTACCTCCCTTCCCTGGGTCACCTTGTCTCAACCAACCTCGATATATATACTAATAACAGATGCAAAATTTATCACTATGAAAAAAGGGCAGAGAAAAATAATTGAGCCCCAGAAAGAAGAAATAATAAAATACTACAATGAAGTTTTAATGATCTATAAAATGAATTATCATCCATCCACCCCAAGTTCGGTTTGAAACACTGAAACTTAAATACCACATATGTTTATCATTTTTATATTACAAATGAACAACAACCGAGCATAGTACAAACCGGATTACATGTATAGAAAATTATGAACAAAGTTTATACACAGAAACCCTGTGGGCCGGGAGTACCAAAATGCTTTAGTGGCGACCTACTGTGCTCTAAACCTATCCTACCCGTGATCTAACCTATACTAGCATATCTAAAAAAGCTCTACTATTTTATAGTTATAGAAAGTTTTATCTGACTGTATCAATATTGTGGGCCAAAAGGATGTTTGAGTTTGTGTTTAAAAGACTCGAAGAGATGCCTTTCAAGGTCCAGATGAACAGAAGTATTCATATAGACAAGTATTTGGAAGGGATAACGATACTCGGTTCTAAGAATATTAATAGATTTTAAATAAATACTCAGGTGTTCTGTATAAAAGGGGTCATTTATAGCTCTGCATGGTTACTTTCACACAACTGCCATTTTGTCACATTTTATGACTTGCAAACCATGCTTGAATTCCATAGTGGAAATAAAGTACATCTTGTATAAAATTTGAGAACTTGTGGCGGAACAAACATAATTTAATATTTACAGCATACCGTTTGTTTTGCTTAATTTAGTTGAAAAATAATCTTTATGAACAGTAAAATGTTATATGACGGTCGAGATGCATGCCTATAAATTAAATATAATTCGCGTCGCTCGTATAAGCGTTTGAATATAATTGTTACGTTTATATGATATTGTAATAAAAATTTATTACAGCATCATTCATGCAAATTTTATTCGTGTCGAACAAATTATCAACTGATACCAATTCATTGTTGATTTTTAACATGATTTCCGTATTCGTTTTTGAAAATGAGGCTGAATCGGTACTTCATAGGCAAATAGAATGGATTTGAATAGGTTTGAGGAATTTGCAAGATCTTGAAAAAAAATAGAAAAGATAAATGTCATAAAATTGAGCATTGAGGAACGTCATGACTAATATTGTGGAAGATTTTATTTATAGTCATTTATTGCAGTGTGTATTGTTGTCTATTGAAAAGATACAATCGAAAGCAATCCAACGTCAATCCCCGGACTCCATGGAAGCAAAACTTGAATAGTAAAATAGTATGGTCAACGCTATCGAATGTCTTTCGAAAGTCTAATAATATTTATAGTACAATTTGATCTGAATCTAAATTTTGGTACGGAAAAATAATTTGGTGTAATATTGAATGCACTGCCGAAATTTTTACACCGAAACCCATATATTCCACGATAAAAAATATCACGTTTCTTTAAATAAATTATACAATTGTTTGTATGCAATTTTTCTAATATTCTACTAAACATGGGTAATATTGAAATTGGTCTGTTTTTACTTATATTCTATTTATCACAAGTTTTGGGGAAATTGAGGAAAAGTGCCGGATTTGAATGATCTATTATTATCGATGCTAGAACAGGAGAAACAAGATCATATAATGACTTAATAACTATAATAAGTAGCGAGTATGTATCACACTTATTTTCTTCAACAGTTGTAATACAAATCCATATATTCTGTGGTGTTATAGCATTATGAAAGAGCGAATTAGGGTAGAAACCTTGCTTGCAAGCAATGGATCAGAAGGGCCAGCGTTACAAGGTTCAGCAATTGTCTCAAATGTAAAAAAAAATTCCTTAAGTAAGTTGGCATTTCAACATTATTTTCGCATTTAGTGTCACAGTGCAAAGTTGTTTTAATATTGTTTTTCTTTTTTTAATTTGAACATGATGAGCGATTTTTTTTAATAATTAGATTCCAAGTTGCAATCGTTGTTGATTTTAGTTAGGAAAAAAATAGTTTTTATGCAATCTTATTTCAAAGTGAACACGATATTGCAAATAAATAAACAGATGTTCGGAGATATTATTTTAATAAATTCTAAAAATAGCAGATATTATCCAATGTTCCGGCTCAGATTTTTGAGACAAAATTTTCTTTTGACATGACAAAAATGATTGTAAGTTGAGTACTGTATATCTGAGAGTTCTTCACTGGCCTCGTCTTGATTACTTTGATTTGGACCTCATCGTCATGATTACTATGATCATAATGTTTTGTAAAATATGATCTCTTAAGGTAAACTGCATTGACTTCAGAAACTCGCCGTTAAAATTACGACATTTCACTGATGTCTTTTAAAGACTATCAACACGGGACTTATTAGCAGAACATTTTATTTTTGCTAAAGAACAGTCAAATTATCAAAAACGTCTGCCAGTATTATACCCGAGAAGAACTCACACGGGGACGTTGTGAATATGTTGTCAGTGAAGCAGTTACTGAAGTGAAAAATTCGAATAGGTTTCGTAATCAGTGGAATGAGGGATTAAGTATATATTCGAACAGTTGGTATAATATAAAGTTCCAGCATCATTGTCGGAATTGGAGTCAATCGAAGTTGAAATCACCACACAGAAATACGTCGTTTCAGTTGATATCGCTAATTTGCATGACAAAATCTTGAATAGGCAGTAAAATTAGAATAATTGGCAGAGAGTGGCTCACAAATAGTGGCTACCTACAATAAGTTGATGTGAGTCATAACATATTTTGAGAAATAAAGACTCAATAAAGGAATGAGATGCAAAAACATGCGAGAGCTTGTGAATTATTAAACAGTCACGAATATGTACAAACACCCCTCCACCACGCGTATCGTTGATTCTCATGATATGCAATGATTGGGAGTTGTCAAAAGTATACAGAGACTAAGTGAAGTCCGTCAGCCAGCTTTAAGTGTAGCAAAGTATGGCCCATTGTTTGCACCGGTGCACAGGAAAGAACAAGCACTCTGTCAAAATGACTACAGAGATCTTAGATTGAGATGAATTAGGGCTAAATCTTCACTCGATGTATATGTTTTATTTCAATATAACTATCTATGCCATAAAAATTACTTTGACAGTCATGATTTAGATAGGGATATAATTAATTAATAAGATGTAAGAATGCATCAATCCGTTAAAATAGTTCGTCTTTTCATAATTTATACATTAATAGTGGATGATAATGCCCCGTAGGGCACGGTAAAAACCAAGGTTGGTAATTCACACCGTAAGCGAGGTGTTATCATCAACAATGATGAACAACTCGTGATCCCCGCGATATATGCAAAAATATGACAATTATGCAGTGTAACTTTACTGCTTATAAACACACGTGAGCATTTGATCAGGACTTGAAAACGATGACCAGTGATACAAAGCTTAGCAATATATGACACCGTGATGGAAAATAGTGTTCAAACATTGGGTGTTAACAGAGAACTTGCAATACTGTTGACAGAGGTGACTTTCAGAACCGTTCGTGGGCAGCAACATGCAAACACTGCCCTACAAAGACAGTTGCCGAAAACATTGAGGTACTTCTTCTCGGCACGACTGAGCACGTTAAAAGGAACTTCTTTGTAAACTGATATGAACTATATAGGGGGTGAAGAATCTATGATGTAATTTGAGAACTGAAAACGATAAGGAAGAATCGATAAAAGGGATATGAACTATATAGGGGGTGAAGAATCTATGATGTAATTTGAGAACTGAAAACGATAAGGGAGAATCGATAAAAGGGATATGTCTGAAGATAAATATTGATATATCACGGGTAAAAATAGAAATGTTGGCTATGTAGCAAGAAATATAGGCAAAATGATAGATAAATGGCGGCTATTTGAAGTTGATAGGAAACAATAGTTTGTAATAATGTTATATATATATATTGTAA
>SDVV010008541.1:0-17156 GCA_016164225.1 Gammarus roeselii | reverse complement strand
TTTCTTGAGTGATGAGAGATGGCACCACACCTGGTGAATATTCTTGGATGATGAGAGATGTCACGACATTTGGTGAACATTCTTGGTAGATGAGAGATTGCAAAACACTTGGTGGATATTCTTGGGTGATGAGGGATGGCACCACACATGGTGAGCATTTATGAGTGATGAGAGATGGCACCACACTTGGTGAATATTCTTGGGTGATGAGAGATGGCACCACACATGGTGAACATTCTTGAGTGATGAGAGATGGCACCAGACTTGGTAAACATTCTTGAGTGATGAGAGATGGCACAAAACCTGATGAACATTTTCGGATGATGAGAGATGGCACCACACTTGGTGAACATTTTTGGGTGATGAGAGATTACACCAAACTTGGTGAATATTCTTGGATGATGAGAGATGGCACTACGTTTGGTGAACATTCTTGGGTGATGAGGGATTGCACAACACTTGGTGAACATTCTTGTGTGTTGAGATATGAACCCACACTTGGTAAACATTCATGGGTGATGAAAGATGGCACCACACTTGGTGAACACTAATTTGTGATGTTATAAGGCACCACACTTGGTGAACCCTCTTGGGTGATGAGAAATTGCACCAAACTTGGTGAATATCCTTGAGTGACGAGAGAAGGCACTACACTTGGTGAACATTCTTGGGTGATGAGAGATGTCACGACATTTGGTGAACATTCTTGGGAGATGAGAGATTGCAAAACACTTGGTGAATATTCTTGGATGATGAGAGATGGCACTACGTTTGGTGAACATTCTTGGGTGATGAGAGATTGCACAACACTTGGTGAACATTCTCGTGTGTTGAGATATGGCACCACACTTGGTGAACATTCGCGGGTGATGAGAGATGACACCACACATGGTGTTCATTCCTGGGTGAAGAGAGATGGCACCACACTTGGTAAACATTCATAGGTGATGAGAGATGGTACCACACTTGGTGAACACTCATTTGTGATGTTAGAAGACACCACACTTGGTGAACCCTCTTGGGTCATGAGAGATTGCACCAAACTTGTTGAATATCCTTGAGTGATGAGAGAAGGCACGACACTTGGTGAACATTCATGGAGTGATGAGAGATATCACCACACTTGGTGAACATTCTTGGGTGATGAGAGATTGCACCACACTTGGTGAATATTCTTGGGTGATGAGCGATAGCACCACACTTGGTTAACATTCATGAGTGATGAGAGATTGCACCACTTATGGTGCATATTCTCGAGTGGTGAGAGATGGCACCACACTTGGTGAACATTTTTGAGTGATGAGAGATGGCACCACATTTAGTGAGTATTCTTGAGTCATGAGAGATGGCACCACATTTGGTGAACATTCTTGGATGATGAGAGATGGCACAACACTTGGTGAACTCTCTTGGGTGATGACAGATGGCACTGCACTTTTGGGAACATTCTTGGGTGATGAGAGATTGCACCACACATGGTGAATATTCTTGGATGATGAGCGATAGCACCACACTTGGGGAACATTCTTGGGTGATGAGTGATTGCACCACACTTGGTAAATATTCTTGAGTGATGAGAAATGGCACCATACCTGGTGAACAGTTTTTAGTGATGAGAGATGGCATTACACTTGGTGAATATTCTTGGGTGATGAGAGATTGCACCACACTTGGTGAACATATTGGGTGATGAGAGATGGCACCACACTTGGTGAACATTCTTGGGTGATGCGAGATGGCAGCACACTTTGTGAACATTCTTGGGTGATGAGAGATTGCACCACACTAGGTGAATATTCTTGGATGATGAGAGATGGCACTACATTTGGCGATCGTTCTTGGGTGATGAGAGATTGCACAACACTTGGTTGATATTCTTGAGTGATGAGAGATGGCACCATACTTGGTGAACATTTTTGAGTGATGAGAGATGGCACGACACCTGGTGAATATTCTTGGGTGATGCGAGATGGCACCACACTTGGTGAACATTCTTAAGTGATGAGAGATGGCAGCACACTTGGTGAACATTCTTGGGTGATGAGAGATTGCACCACACTTGGTGAATAATTTTGGATGATGAGAGATGGCACTACATTCGGTGAACTTTCATGGCAGATGAGAGATTGCACAACACTTGGTGAATATTCTTGGGGGATGAGAGATGGCACCGCACTTGGTGAAAATTTGTGAGTGATGATAGATGGCACCACACATGGTGAACATTCCTGAGTGATGAGAGATGACACCAGACATGGTGAACATTCTTGGGTGATGAGAGATGGCACCACACTTGATGAACATTCTTGGGAGATGAGAGATTGCAAAACACTTGGTGGATATTCTTGGGTGATGAGAGATGGCACCACACTTGGTGAGCATTTATGAGTGATGAGAGATGGCACCACACTTGGTGAATATTTTCGGGAGATGAGAGATGGCACCACACATAGTGAATATTCTTGAGTGATGAGAGATGGCACCATACTTGGTAAACATTCTTGGGTGATGAGAGATGGCACAAAACCTGATGAACATTTTCGGGTGATGAGAGATGGCACCACACTTGGTGAACATTCTTGGGTGATGAGAGATTGCACCAAACTTGGTGAATATTCTTGGGTGAAGAGAGATGGCACCACACTTGGTAAACATTCATGGGTGAAGAGAGATGGTACCACACTTGGTGAACACTCATTTGGGATGTTAGAAGGCACCACACTTGGTGAACCCTCGTGGGTGATGAGATATTGCACCAAACTTGTTGAATATCCTTGAGTGATGAGAGAAGGCACGACACTTGGTGAACATTCTTGGGTGATGAGAGATGGCACCACACTTGGTGAACATTCTTGGGTGATGAGAGATTGCACCACACTTATGGTGAATATTCTCGAGTGGTGTGAGATGGCACCATACTTGGTGAACATTTTTGAGTGATGAGAGATGGCACCACATTTGGTGAGTATTCTTGAGTCATGAGAGATGGCACCACATATGGTAAACATTCTTGGATGATGAGAGATGGCACAACACTTGGTGAACTCTCTTGGGTGATGACAGATGGCACTGCACTTGGGGAACATTCTTGGGTGATGAGAGATTGCACCACACTTGGTGAATATTCTTGGGTGATGAGCGATAGCACCACACTTGGGGAACATTCTTGGGTGATGAGTGATTGCACCACACTTGGTGAATATTCTTGAGTGATGAGAAATGGCACCATTCCTGGTGAACAGTTTTTAGTGATGAGAGATGGCACCACACTTGGTGAATATCCTTGGGGGATGAGAGATTGCACCACATTTGGTGAACATATTGGGTGATGAGATTTGGTATCACTTTTGGTGAACATTTGTGGGTGAATCGAGATGGCACCACATTTGGTGAACATTCTTGGGTGATGAGAGATTGCACCACACTTGGTGAATATTCTTGGATGATGAGAGATGGCACTACATTTGGTGATCGTTCCTGGGTGATGAGAGATTGCACAACACTAGGTTGATATTCTTAGGTGATGAGAGATGGCACCACACTTGGTGAACATTCTTGGGTGATGCGAGATGGCAGGACACTTGGTTAACATTCTTGGGTGACGAGAGATTGCACCACACTTGGTGAACATATTGGGTGATGAGAGATGACACCACACTTGGTGAACATTCTTGGGTGATGCGAGATGGCAGCACACTTGGTGAACATTCTTGGGTGATGAGAGATTGCACCACACTAGGTGAATATTCTTGGATGATGAGAGATGGCACTACATTTGGTGATCGTTCCTGGAGGATGAGAGATTGCACAACACTTGGTTGATATTCTTGAGTGATGAGAGATGGCACCATACTTGGTGACCATTTTTGAGTGATGAGAGATGGCACCACACCTGGTGAATATTCTTGGGTGATGCGAGATGGCACCACACTTGGTGAACATTCTTAAGTGATGAGAGATGGCAGCACACTTGGTGAACATTCGTGGGTGATGAGAGATTGCACCACACTTGGTGAATAATTTTGGATGATGAGAGATGGCACTACATTCGGTGAACTTTCATGGCAGATTAGAGATTGCACAACACTTGGTGAATATTCTTGGGGGATGAGAGATGGCACCACACTTGGTGAAAATTTGTGAGTGATGATAGATGGCACCACACATGGTGAACATTCCTGAGTGATGAGAGATGACACCAGACATGGTGAACATTCATGGGTGATGAGAGATGGCACCACACTTGATGAACATTCTTGGGTGATGAGAGATGGCACCACACTTGGCGAACATTCGTGAGTGACGAGAGATTGCAGAACACTTGGTGAACATTCCTGGATGATGAGAGATGGCACCACACTTGGGGAACATTCATGTGTGATGGGAGATTGCGTCACACTTGGTGAACATTCCTGGGTGATGTGAGATTGCACCACATTTGGTGAACATTCTTGGGTGATGAGAGATTGCATCACACTTGGTGAATATTCCTGAGTGATGAGAGATGGCACCACACTTGGTGAATATTCTTAGGGGATTAGAGATGGCACCACACTTGGTGAACATTCGTGGGTGACGAGAGATTGGACCACGTTTGGTGAATATTCTTGGGTGATGAGGGATAGCACCACACTTTATGAACATTCTTGTGTGACTGGAGATTGCACCACAGTTGGTGAACATTATTGGGTGATGACAGATGGCAACACATTTGGTGAACATTCATGGGTGATGAGACATGGCAACACACTTGGTGAACATTCTTGGGTGATGAGAGATTGCACTACAATTGGGAAATATTCTTGGATGATGAGAGATGGCACCACACATGGTGAACATTCTTGGGTGAAAAGAAATGGCACCACACTTGGTATACATTCATGGGCGATGAGAGACGGCACCACACTTGGTGAACACTCTTGGGTTATGTTAGAAGGCACCACACTTGGTGAACATTCTTGTGTGATGAGGTATTGCACCACACTTGATGAACATATCGGGTGATGAGAGATGACACTACACTTGGTGAACATTCCTGGGTGAAGAGAGATGGCACCACACATGGTATACATTCATGGGTAATGAAAGACGGCACCACACTCTTGGGTTATGTTAGAAGGCACCACACTTGGTGAACATTCGTGGGTATTGAGAGATGGCACCACACTTGGTGAACAATCATGGGTGATGAGAGATTGCACCACACATGGAGGATATTCTTGAGTGGTGAGAGATGGCACCACACTTGGTGAACATTTTTGAGTGATGAGAGATGGCACCACACTTGGTGAATATTCTTGAGTGATGAGAGATGACACCACACTTGGTTAACATTCATGGGTGATGAGAGATGGTACCATACTTGATGAACATTTTTGGGTGAATCGAGATGGCACCACATTTGGTGATCATTTATGGGTGATGAGAGATTGCAACACACTTGGTGAACATTCTTGGGTGATGAGAGATGCCACCACATTTGGTGAACATTTTTGAGTGATGAGTGATGGCACCACACATAGTGAACATTTCTGACTGATGCGAGATGGTACCACACTTGGTGAACATTCTTGGGTGATAAGAGATGGCACCACACTTGACGAACATTTTCGGGTGATGAGAGATGGCACAATACTTGGCGAACATTCGTGAGTGACGAGAGATGGCACCAAACTTGGTGAATATTCTTGGATGATGAGAGATGGCACAACACTTGGTGAACACTCATGGGTTATGTGAGATGGCACTGCACTTAGGGAACATTCTTAGGTGATGAGAGATTGCACCACACTTGGTGAATATTCTTGGGTGATGAGCGACATCAGTATACTTGGTGAACATTCTTGGATGATGAGAGATGGCCTCACATTGGTGAATATTCTTGGGTGCTGAGAGATGGCACCACACTGGGTGAACATTTCTTGAGTGATGAGAGATTGCACCACAATGGTGAATAATCTTGGATGATGAGAGATGGCACTACATTTGGTGAACTTTCTTGGCAGATGAGAGATTGCACAACACTTGGTGAATATTCTTTGGGGATGAGGGATGGCACCACACTTGGTGAACATTTATGAGTGAAGATAGATGGCACCACACATGGTGAACATTCCTAAGTGATGAGAGATGGCACCAGACATGGTGAACATTCTTGGGTGATGAGAGATGGCACCACACTTGATGAACATTCTTGGGTGATGAGAGATGGCACCACACTTGGCGAACATTCGTAGGTGACGAGAGATTGCAGCACACTTGGTGAACATTCCTGGATGATGTGAGATGGCACCACACTTGGTGAACATTCATGTGTGATGGGAGATTGCATCACACTTGGTGAACATTCATGGGTGATGAGAGATGGCACCACACTTGGTGAACATTCTTGGCTGATGAGAGATTGCATCACACTTGGTGAATATTTCTGAGTGATGAGAGATGGCACCATACTTGGTGAATATTCCTGGGTGATGAGAGAATGCACCACACTTGGTGAACATTCTTGGGTGATGTGAGATTGCATCCCACTTGGTGAATATTCTCGAGTGATGAGAGATGGCATCACACTTGGTAAACATTTCTGGATGTTGAGAGATGGCACCACACTTGGTGAACATTCATGGGTGATGAGAGATGGCACCACACTTGGTGAACATATAGGGTGATGAGAGATGGCACAACATTTGGTGAACATTCTTGGGTGATGAGGGATTGCACAACACTTGGTGAACATTCATCGGTGTTGAGAGATGGCGCCACACTTGGTGAACAATCATAGGTGATGAGAGATGGCACCACACATGGTGAACATTCTTGGGTGAAGAGAGATGGCCCTACACTTTGTAAACATTCATGAGTGATGAGAGATGGCACCACACTTGGTGAACACTCTTGGGTGATGTTAGAAGGCACCACACTCCGTGAACATTCTTGGGTGATGAGAGATTGCACCAAACTTGGTGAATATCCTTATAGAAGGCACTACACTTGATGAACATTCGTGAGTGATGAGAGATTGCACCACACTTGGGGAATATTCATGGGTGATGAGTGATAGCACCACCCTTGGTGAACATTCTTGAGTGATGAGAGATTGCAACACACATGGTGAATATTCCTGAGTGGTGAGAGATGGCAGAACACTTGGTGAACATTTTTGAGTGATGAGAGATGGCACCACACTTGTTGAATATTCTTGAGTGATGAGAGATGACACCACACTTGGTGAACATTCTTGGGTGATGAGAGATGGTACCACACTTGGTGAACATTTCTGGGTGAATCGTGATGGCACCACATTAGGTGAACATTCATGGGTGATGAGAGATGGCAACACTTGGTGAGCATTCTTGGGTGATGAAAAATTGCACCACACTTTGTGAATTTTCTTGAGTGATGAGAGATGGCACCACACTTGGTGAACATTCCTGGACGATAAAAGATGGCCCACATTGGTGAATACTCTTGGGTGCTGAGAGACGGCACCACACTTGGTGAACCTTTCTTGGGTGATGCGAAACTGCACCACACTTGGTGAATATTCATGAGTGATGAGAGATGGGACCACACTTGGTGAACATTTTCGGGTGACAAGAGATTGCACCACACTTGGGGAATATTCTTGGGGTATGAAAGATTGCACTACACTTGGCGAACATTCTTGGGTGATGAGAGATAGCCCCACATGGGTGAATATTCTTGGGTGGTGAGAGATGGCACCACACTGGGTAAACAATTCTTGAGGAATGAGAGATTGCACCAAACTTGGTGAATATCCATGAGTGATGAGAGAAGGCACTACACTTGGTGAACATTCGTGGGGATGAGAGATTGAACCACTCTTGGTGAATATTCTTGGGTGATGAGCGATATAACCACACTTGACGAACATTCTTGGGTGATGAGAGATTGTACCACTGATGGTGAATATTTTTGAGTGGTGAGAGATGACACCACACTTAATGAACATTTTTGAGTGATGAGAGATGGCACCACACTTGGTGAATATTCTTGAGTGATGCGAGATGGCACCAAACTTGGTGAACCTTCTTGGGTGATGAGAGATGGTACCAAACTTGGTGAACATTTATGATTGAATCGAGAAGGCACCATATTAGGTGAACATTCATGGGTGATGAGAGATGGCAACACTTGGTGAGCATTCTTGGTTGATGAGAGATGGCACCACATTTGATGAACATTCTTGGGTGATGAGAGATGGCACCACACTTGGTGAGCATTCCTGGGTGATGAGAGATGGCAGCACACTTGGTGAACATTCCTAGGTGATGAGAGATTACACCACACTTGGTGAATAATCTTGGATGATGAGAGATGGCACTACCTTTGTTGAACATTCATGGCAGATGAGAGATTGCAACTCACATGTTGAATATTCTTGAGTGGTGAGAGATGGCACCACACTTGGTGAACATTTTTGAGTGATGAGAGATGGCACCACACTTGTTGAATATTCTTGAGTGATGAGAGATGACACCACACTTGGTGAACATTTTTGGGGGATGAGAGATGGTACCACACTTGGTGAACATTTTGTGGGTGAATCGAGATGGCACCACATTTAATGAACATTCATGGGTGATGTAAAATGGCACCACACTTGGTGAACAGTCAAATGTGATGAAAGATGACACCACACTTGGTGAACATTCCTGGGTAGTGAGAAATAGCATCAAACATGGTGAACATTCTCGGGTGAGTAGAGATTGCACCACATTGGTGAATATTCTTGGGTGCCGAGAGATGGCACAACACTTGGTGAACATTCTTGTGTGATGGGAGACTGCACCACACTTTGTGAACATTCTTGGGTGATGAGAGATTGCACCAAACTTGGTGAATGTTCGTGGGTGATGTGCGATAGCACCACGTTTGGTGAACACTTTTAGGTGATGAGAGATTGCACAACACTTGGTGAACCTTCTTGAGTGTTGGGAGATAGCATCACACTTGGTGAACATTCCTGGGTGATGAGAGATTGCACCACACTTGGTGAATATCCTTGAGTGATGAGAGAAGGCACTAAACTTGGTGAACACTCGTGGGTGATGAGAGATTGCACCACACTTGGTGAAAATTCTTGGGTGATGAGCGATAGCACCACACTTGGTGAACATTATTGGGTGTGGAGAGATCGCACTACACATGATGAATATTATTTAGTGTGAGAGATGGCACCACAGTTGGTGAACATTTTTGAGTGATGAGAGATGGCACCACACTTGTTGAACATATTGGATAATGAGAGATGACACCACACTTGGTGAACATTCTTGGGTGATGAGAGATGGCAGCACCCCTTGGTGAACATTCATGGGTGATGAGAGATGGCACCACATTTGGTGATTATTCATGAGTGATTAGAGATTGCACCACATATGGTGAATATTTTTGAGTGGTGAGGGATAACACCACACTTAATGAACTTTTTTGAGTGATGAGAGATGGCACCACACTTGGTGAATATTCTTGAGTGATGCGAGATGGCACCACACTTGGTGAACATTCTTGGGTGATGGGAGATGGTACCACACTTGGTGAACATTTATGGGTGAATCGAGATGGCCCCACATTAGGTGAACATTCATGGGTGATGAGAGATGGCAACACACTGGTGAGCATTCTTGGGTGATGAGAGATGACACCACATTTGGTTAACATTCTTGGGTGATGAGAGATGGCACCACACTTGGTGAACATTCTTGGATGATGAGAGATGGCAGTACACTCATTGAACATTCTTTGGTGATGAGAGATTGCACACACACTTGGTGAATAATCTTTGATGATGAGAGATGGCACTACATATGGTTAACATTTCTGGCAGATGAGAGATAGCACAGCACTTGGTGAATATTCTTGGGGGATGAGAGATGGCACCACCTTTGGTGAACATTTATGAGTGATGATAGATGGTACCAGACATGGGTGAACATTCTTGGGTGATGAGAGATTGCACTTCACTTGATGAACATTTTTGGGTGATGAGAGATGGCACCGCACTTGATGAACATTCTTGGGTGATGAGAGATGACACCACACTTGGCGAACATTCTAAGTGTTGAAAGATTGCTGCACACTTGGTGAACATTCCTGGATGATGAGAGTTGGCACCACACTTGGTGAACATTCATGTGTAATGGGAGATTGCACCACACTTGGTTAAAATTCTTGGGTGATGAGAGATGGCACCACACTTGGTGAACATTCTTGGGTGATAAGAGGTTCTATCACATTTGGTGAATATTCCTGAGTGATGATTGTGGTCGCCACACTTGGTGAATATTCTTGGGTGATGAGAGAAGTCACCACACTTGGTGAACATTCTTGGGTGATGAGAGATTCCACCAAACTTGGTGAATATCCTTAGAAAAGGCACTACACTTGGTGAACATTCTTGGGTGATATGAGATTGCACCACACTTGGTGAACATATAGGGTGATGAGAGATGGCACAGCATTTGGTGAACATTCTTGAGTGATGAGAGATTGCACAACACTTGGTGAAAATTCATGGGTGTTGAGAGATGGCACCACACTTGGTGAACAATCATAGGTGATGAGAGATGGCACCACACATGGTGAACATTCTTGGGTGAAGATAGAAGGCACCACACTTGTAAGGAAAATTTCTCACGGATCCATTCGTAGCTTCAGACCATATGTGGCTGACCTTGTCTTGACAATCATGACTACCCAATTTAGAGAATTTATGCAATCGAGCTCCATTTACTGGCCGTCCTACTTGCCCACAGCAGAAGAAGATGTCGCTTACTCCGCGGGAAAATTAGTCGGGAGAACAGACCTGGAAGAAGCCGCAGCGACAGCGCACGCATCTCAATAGCCCCACACCACCACCCGAGAAGTTCGAAGACTTCGTTATCTGCCTTCACACACGGAGGGGCTCTGGTACTAACGTGCAAACTAGAAGACTTCGCATGGAGGAAGGAATGCTATATCAACTTGTTCTACAGTTGGAAGACCCGAGGAACTGAAGGAGTCTGTGATCCGTCTGGACATCCTGTGTCAAGGGATCCACCGATTTGGGTTATTCAGGAGCACTGTGGAGAGAGGAGTTGAAGGAGGATTTCGGTGTGCCGAGACAGGAGAATCGGACCACGGGATCAGCCTACTGCCGGCGATCATTTGTGACCATCAGTGAGATTGTGGAAATATCAGGTGAGGTTGTCGGGACAAGAGAACGCCTAGTTCAGTCAACCGATATTCCGTTTAACTGTGAAGTTAAAATTCTCTGCATTCTTCGAGCTCAATACCACTTGAATATTTAAATCCAAATCATAAATTCTAATTTGTAATCAATGTACGATATTTAAATCAAAAATTAAAATCAACTATTCATATTATATTAAATTGGATCCTTTGAGATATTTTCCAAAGGGAATTTTTATAGTTCCAAATTATATTAAATTGGATGGATTTGGTTTCTTCCCAATAAATTAAATTGATGGATTTATTCTATCACATAAATTAAACTGATCTGGTTACAACCCAGTAAAATTAAATTGGATGACATTAGTTTCATCCCAGAAAATTAAATTGCATAAATTTCCATCAGTGTATCAATCATAGCAGATATAAATATTACATTACAGGTCTCTTCCTGTTTTTTGACTGATTGACCGGAATTGGTGAGAGGAGCGTTCGCGAGGTGGCCCAGTTGCCTCGCCCAGCCTCGTCACTTCGCCACAACCCTAGGACCATTGCCATGACCAATCATAATTATATCCCTCATTCTAAAAACTGAAACTTCTAAGTATCATTTCATGTTTCTGAAATTTGTAATAATAGATGTTGAGGTACTTCAAAGTTAGATTTATTTGAAGTTCCTTCAGTTGGTAACATTCGGTCAGTTTTTTCGTCAAAACACTTGGTAAACATTCATGGGTGATGAGAGATGGCACCACACGTGGTGAATATTCTTGAGTGATGAGAAATGGGACCACACTTGGTGAACATTTTTGGGTTACAAGAGATTGCACCACACTTGGTGAATATTCTTGGGGTATGAGAGATGGCACTACACTTGGTGAACATTCTTGGGTGATGTGAGACTGCACCACACTAGGGGAATATTCTTGAGTGTTGAGAGATGACATCGCACTTGGATGATGATGTTAGAAGGCACCAAGTGTGGTGAACATTCATGGGTGATGAGAGATTGCACCAAACTTGGTGAATATCCTTAGAGAAGACACTACACTTGGTGAACATTCGTGAGTGATGAGAGATTGCACCACACTTGGTGAATATTGATGGGTG
Organism: Gammarus roeselii; assembly: GCA_016164225.1. NCBI lineage: Eukaryota > Metazoa > Arthropoda > Malacostraca > Amphipoda > Gammaridae > Gammarus > Gammarus roeselii. The sequence continues at coordinate 4,853 of SDVV010008541.1, read as the reverse complement.
ATGAGCGATAGCACCACACTTGGTGAACATTCATGAATGATGAGTGATTGCAACTCACATGATGAATATTCTTGAGTGGTGAGAGATGGCACCACACTTGGTGCACATTTTTGAGTGATGAGAGATGGCAGCACACTCATCGAATATTCTTGAGTGATGAGAGATGGCATCACACTTGGTGAACATTCTTGGGTGATGAGAGATGGTATAACACTTGGTGAACAATTTTGGGTGAATCGAGATGGCACCACATTTGGTGAACATTCATGGGTGATTAGAAATGGCACCACACTTGGCGAATATTCTTGGGTGATGAAAGACGACACCAAACTTGGTGAAAATTCCTGGGTAATTAGAGATAACATCAAACTTAGTGAACATTCTTGGGTGATGAGAGATTGCACCACATTGGTGAATATTCTTGGGCGCCGAGAGATGGCACAACACTTGGTGAACATTTCTTGGGTGATGCGAAATGGCATCACACTTGGTGAATATTCTTGAGTGATGAGAAATGGGACCACACTTGGTGAACATTTTTGGGTTACAAGAGATTGCACCACACTTGGTGAATATTCTTGGGGTATAAGAGATGGCACTACACTTGGTGAACATTCTTGGGTGATGTGAGACTGCACCACACTAGGGGAATATTCTTGAGTGTTGAGAGATGACATCGCACTTGGTGAACATTCTTAGGTGATGAGAGATTGCACCACACTTGATGGATATCCTTAGGTGATGAAAGATGGTTCTACACTTGATGAACATTCATGGTTGATGAGATTTTTCACCACAATCGGTGAATATTCTTGAGTGATGAGAGATGGCACCACACTTGGTGAACATTCTTGTGTGATGGGAGATTGCACCACACTTGGTGAACATTTTTGGGTGATGAGAGATGGCACCACACTTGGTAAACATTCTATGGTGATAAGAGATTGCACAACACTTGGCGAATATTCATGGGTGATGAGCGATAGCAGCCCGTTTGGTGAACACTCTTGGGTGATGAGAGATTGAACCACACTTGGAGAACATTCTTGGGTGTTGAGAGATGGCACCACACTTGGTGAAAATTCTTGGGGGTTGAGAGATTGCACCACACTTGGTGAATATCCTTGAGTGATGAGAGAAGGCACTACACTTGGTGAACACTCGTGGGTGATGAGAGATGGCACCACACTTGGTGAATATTCTTGAGTGATGAGAGATGACACCACACTTGGCGAACATTCTTGGGTGATGAGAGATGATACCACACTTGGTGATTATTTATGGGTTAATCGAGATGACACCACATTAGGTGAACATTCCTGGGTGATTAGAGATGGCACCACACTTGGTGAACATTCTTGGGTGATGAGAAATGGCAGCACACTTATTGAACATTCATGGGTGATGAGAGATTGCACCACACTTGGTGAATAATCTTGGATGATGAGAGATGGCTCTTCATATGGTGAACATTTTTGGCAGACGAGAGATTGCACAGCACTTGGTGGATATTTTTAGGGGACGAGAGATGGCACCACACTTGGTTAACATTCCTGAGTGATGAGAGGTGGCACCAGACATGGTGAACATTCTTGGGTGATGAGAAATGACACCACACTTGATGAACATTTTTGGGTGATAGAGATGACACCACACTTGGTGAACATTCTTGGGCGATATGAGATGGCCCCACATTGGTGAATACTCTTGGGTGCTGAGAGATGGCACCACACTTGGTGAACATTTCTTGGGTGATGCGAAATTGCACCACACTTGGTGAATATTCTTGGGGTATGAAAGATTGCACTACACATGGCGAACATTCTTGGGTGATGAGAGATAGCCCCACATTGGTGAATATTCTTGGGTGCTGAGAGATGGCACCACACTGGGTGAACATTTCTTGGGTGATGAGAGATTGCACCAAACTTGGTGAATATCCATTAGTGATGAGAGAAGGCACTACACTTGGTGAACATTCGTGAGTGATGAGAGATTGCACCACACTTGGTGAATATTTTTGGGTGATGAGAGATGGCACCACACTTGGTGAACATTCGTGGGTGATGAGAGATTGTACCACTAATGGTGAATATTTCTGAGTGGTGAGAGATGACACCACACTTGGTTAATATTCTTGAGTGATGAGAGATGGCACCACACTGGGTGAAAATTCTTGGATGATTAGAGATGGTACCACACTTGGTGAACATTTATGAGTGAATCGAGATGGCACCACATTAGGTGAACATTCAAGGGTGATGAGAGATGGCAACACTTGATGAGCATTCATGGTTGATGAGAGATGGCACCACATTTGGTGAACATTCTTGAGTGATGAGAGATGGCACCACACTTTTGAACATTCTTGGGTGATGAGAGATGGCAGCACACTTGGTTAACATTCCTGGGTGATGAGAGATTACACCGCACTTGGTGAATAATCTTGGATGATGAGAGACGGCACTACCTTTCTTGAACATTCATGGCAGATGAGAGATTGCACAACACTTGGTGAATATTCTTGGGGGATGCGAGATGGCACCACACTTGGTGAACATTTTTGAGTGATGATAGATGGCACTACACATGACGAACATTCCTGAGTGATGAGAGATGGCACCACACTTGATGTACATTCATGGGTGATGAGAGATGGCACCGCACTTGGCGAACATTTGTAGGTGACGAGAGATTGCAGCACACTTGGTGAACATTCCTGGATGATGAGAGATGGCACCACACTTGGTGAACAATCATGTGTGATGGGAGATTGCACCAAACTTGGTGAATATCCTTAGAGAAGGCACTACACTTGGTGAACGTTATTGGGTGATGAGAGATTGCATCACACTTGGTGAAAATTCTTGAGTGATGAGAGATGGCATCACACTCGGTGAACATTTTTGGATGATGAAAGATGGCCCCACAATTGGTGAACATTCTTGGGTGATGATAGATTGCACCACACTTAGTGAACATATTGGGTGATGTGAGATGGCACAGCATTTGGTGAACATTCTTGGGTGATGAGAGATTGCACAATACTTGGTGAACATTCATGGGTGTTGAGAGATGGCACCACACTTGGTGAACAATCTTAGGTGATTAGAGATGGCACCACACATGGTGAACATTCTTGGGTGAAGAGAGATGGCACCACACTTGGTAAACATTCATGGGTGATGAGAGATGGCACCACACTTGGAGTAACACTCTGGATGATGTTAGAAGGCACCACACTTGGTGAACATTCATGGGTGATGAGAGATTGCACCAAACTTTTTGAATATCCCTAGAGAAGGCACTTCACTAGGTGAACATTAGTGAGTGATGAGAGATTGCACCACACTTGGTGAATATTGATGGGTGATGAGCGATAGCACCACACTTGGTGAACATTCCTGGAAGATGAGGGATGGCACCACACTTGGTGAACATTCATGTGTGATGGGTGATTGCATCACACTTGGTAAACATTCATGGGTGATGAGAGATGGCACCACACTTGGTGAACATTCTTGGGCGATAAGAGATTGCATCACACTTGGTGAATATTCCTGAGGGATGAGAGATGGCACCACACACGGTGAATATTCCTGGGTGATGAGAGAATGCACCACACTTGGTGAACATTCTTGGGTGATGAGAGATTGCATTACACTTGGTGAATATCCTTCAGTGATGAGATATGGCATCACACTTGGTGAACATTTTTGGATGATGAGAGATGGCATCACATTTGGTGAACATTCATGGGTGATGAGAGATTGCACCACACTTGGTGAACATATAGGGTGATGAGAGATGGCAAAACATTTGGTGAACATTCCTGGGTGATGAGGGATTGCACAACACTTGGTGAACATTCTTGGGTGAAGAGAGATGGCACTACACTTTGTAAACATTCATGAGTGATGAGAGATGGCACCACACTTGGTGAACACTATTGGGTGATGTTAGAAGGCACCACACTTGGTGAACATCCATGGGTGATGAGAGATTGCACCAAACTTGGTGAATATCCTTAGAGAAGGCACTACACTTGATTAACATTCGTGAGTGATGAGAGATTGCACCACACTTGGTGAATATTCATGGGTGATTATCGATAGCACCACACTTGGTGAACATTCCTGAGTGATGAGAGATTGCAACACACATGGTGAATATTCTTGAGTGGTGAGAGATGGCACCACACTTGGTGAATATCCTTAGAGAAGGCACCACACTTGATGAACATTCATGAGTGATGAGAGATTGAAACTCACATGGTGAATATTCTTGAGTGGTGAGAGATGGCACCACACTTGGTGAACATTTTTCAGTGATAAGAGATGGCACCACACTTGTTGAATATTCTTGAGTGATGAAAGATGACACCACACTTAGTGAACATTCTTGGGTGATGAGAGATGGTAACACACTTGGTGAACATTTTTGGGTGAATCGAGATGGCACCACATTTGGTGAACATTCATGGGTAATGAGAGATGGCATCAAACTTGATGAACATTCTTGGGTGATGAGAGATTGCACCACATTGGTGAATATTCTTGGGTGCCGATAGATGGCACAACACATGGTGAACATTCATGTGTGATGGGAGACTCACCACACTTGGTGAATATTCGTGGGCGATGAGCGATAGCACCACGTTTGGTGAACACTCTTGGGTGATGAGAGATTGCACCACACTTGGTGAACATTCTTGGGTGTTGATAGATGGCACCACACTTGGTGAACATTCCTGGATGATGAGATATTGCACCACACTTGGTGAATATCCTTGAGTGATGAGAGAAGGCACTACACTTGGTGAACACTCGTGGGTGATGAAAGATTGCACCACA
>SDVV010008540.1:0-17156 GCA_016164225.1 Gammarus roeselii | reverse complement strand
TGTGTATATACAAATATAATCTCAACCTTGTTTCATTGTCCACAGAGGAAAACGCATCTGTAAATACGTGAACGTATCTACAACTACTATCTGAATATAAGCGGATGAATTTAGTCAAATAATATCGATTGTGGTATAAAATACAATGTATTAACTAGGGTTATCATTTATATAGATACAAATGTCATAAGCGATTTATTATAACGATCGAGCAACGATATCGTATGACTACGGTAAATACATCGATTACGAATACCATACCTAACATAAGGTTTGAGCAATAAATACTAATTGAAAAACAATCGGTCTACGAAACATTATAAAACGATATAAAAGTATCTTATTTAAAATTAGTTCTTGACCGACAACCCTGCTAATATGTACCATACCATCATTTCTTGCATAGCTACATCGATTATGAATACCCAAAACAAATCAGGTTTGAGCAATAAAAATCATTGAAAATAAATAAAACGATATAATAATATCCTATTCAAAATGAGTCATACACCTAGAAACATGCTAATATGTACCATACCATCATTACTTGCAAATAAACAAATCAAAATAACCCAATACAATTATACTTTCCGTTTACAATAGGTGGTAACAAATCCTACCACAACGCAATGAGTGTCACTAAAAACCCCTAAATAAGTTATAGGTCGAGCAAAGACGTGCATCAAATACCCATTGAAATAACAGCGCTTTCTGCGACACTAAAATATACGATATATAAATAATTATAGAAGAGTAAAATTAAACAATGAATTAACTCCTACACGTAATCATATCCAATCAACAACAAAACACGAGGGCGATTTCGGCCTCCGGCTCTCCAGGGCACGTTTAGACGCCCCTATCTCCAGGGCCGTTTAGACGCCCCCATCTCCAGGGCCGTTTAGACGCCTTCCTTTACATTACTCTCAATGGTAAAGCAATGAAGTGCCAACATCGTGTCAGTCGGAGGTAACATTAAATTGTCGACCTCGGTAGAAGAATATGTTTCAAGGCGTGAAACGATACCCATAAACCTATCTCGGGGTGAATGATCTAGATGTGTTACAGATTGGTAGAATATAAATCAGAGTAGGACCAGATCTTGTTCAGTCAAGTTTGTGATTCTGTTGTGGAAGGATAGGGTATAGCTTGAGACATCGTTTGTTTGAAAGTAATGGGGTGATGGGAGTCTGTAATCTTTGTCAAATAGAACTAAAATTGAATGAACACAAATCCTCAAGTAATGTGTGGCGACATCTGAAACAAAGTTATCGTCAAGAATATGAAAACTATAGGAAAGAAAAGGCAAATCAGACGCGCAATTCGTCGAAGGATGTAGTGCCAGGAGATATTGAAGTGAAATAAGAGAACATAGGGTGAGACTTTGTGTCCGTTTGTATGAAGTTGGAAACAGATATGAATTACTTGTAACATTCAATCCCTCTAAGTTTGAAAATGATGCCTCTGTGCTGACTAATATGGGTCGAGATTGACAACAAAATAAATCACATATATGTTAAAGGGAAATTTAGAATCGGGTGGAGGGTCTCATATGTATATAACAATGACCGAAAACCATACATAAGGTTAGGTTAGGTCAAGTTTTTGATGGGTGTGAATAACATGCAAAAGTGACGTAAAATTGTGTCAAATCAAAAAACAAGAATCATAAAAAAATAGCAATAACAATCAAACAACGATGTAATTACCTATGAAAACGGATGAAATCTGCTACATCTAAATTGGAAGGAAGTGTGTATCGAAACTTCAAAGGATAGATCATAATGTAGAGTCGAGTGAAGATATTTGTTATGCATTAATCCTAACACACTGAAAAATCATATGCAAGCATGAAAAGTAGATCGATAATACATAATTCTTCGATAGAAAAGGTTAAGTTAGGTTAAGATGATTGGTTCTTTACACCTAACATGCCGTGAAGCTGATCTACATTAAAAATCTAGTAACACAAGCGTGTGCTCTTCCGATCTCTAATGGAAAAAATCACAGATCAGAAGTAAAAACTGCTACAGATGTTAACCGCCCCCGTATTTACATACAAATGTGTGTTGTTTACATTGTGTCTGATATTAGAAATAGATACGTAAAATAGAGCCATGTGGAGGGATTTGATATGAATATATCATAAGAATAATGATTAAATATCATACATAAGCAGGAAATCTCTAACGATGACACATAATTTTTGGTTAGGTTGGTTAGGTTAGGTTGCTTAGGTAATAATGTTTCTGGCAGTGTATGGTAACCCTTTTTGCACAAATGAGTGCAAATGCCTCCATGGTGCCGACACATGTGCCGACGTAGTGACGCTAACGACCCTGCGTATATGCATTGTGCCGACACATGTGCCGACACAGTGACGCTAACGGCATGTGTATATGCATTGTGTCAACACACGTGCCGACAAAGTGATGCTAACGACCCTGTGTATATGCATTGTGCTGACACATAAGCCGACACAGTGGCGCAAACGATCCTGTATATATGCATTCTGCCGATACATATGCCGACACAGTGACGCTAACAACCCTGTATATATGCATTGTGCCGACACATGTGCCGACGCAGTGACGCTAACGACCCTGTATGTATGCATTGTGCCGACACATGTTCCAACACAGTGACGCTAACGACCCTGTAAATGCTTGTAAAAGTATATACAAAATTTGACTCAGATTTGTACTCATTCCGTTAACGGTCTACTTTCGGTGTAAAAGGATGTCGCCAAGTTTGATATGAAAATATTTCAACAGAAAGGATAATAGGGGGTATGTGTTATTTGCAGTGTGGAGATAAAACTATGCAAAACGAGCTCCACAATCGGGTTTTGGCGTCATCTCAAAGGACACCATTCTCTTGAATATGATTATCTTAAGAATGAACGAGGAAATACAAGCTTTTAGGATGCAACGGGTGTATTGATAGATCATAATTAACCGGACCTGGGTTTCCAAAATAATGAGATAGACAGTGCTCAACAGTGTGCGATCAGTAAAGAAAGTGCTTCACCTCTAACAACAAAACGCAGAATGGATAGAGATTGGGTGAATTGGGGTGAGTACACCCAAACCTCAGACGAAATGGAAAATGATGAAAATGTGGGAGAAAACGTGGGATACTTTGAGTGGAATGGACACTAGTAGCAGTGATATTGGAACGCGTTACAGTGATACCGAGGAGATGTGATGTGAAGAAAAACCTGATAAAAATGAACAGAACCGAATTATCAAAATGGGGTACGGATCACAAACATTCATAGAAGTATGACATGCGGGAATAGGCATCTAGTAAAGATATGGGAGCGGATAACATAATAGAGATGTACATTAAATTATTGAATAATTTTAACACTAACACTCTACAGAGTCTACACAAATCCAGTAGTATAGTTCTCCAAGATGACATGGAACCGAACCCAAATCCAATGTCGAGAGGTAAAACCTATCCCAGTTTTGGATCATTATATCCAATTAAACGTATTTATACCCAACATTCCATGAAATTAGGCGAATTTATAACAACACAGTTATATTCCTATGATAATCGTTCAAAAACGTATAACAGCAATAAAATGGGTAAGTAGTTTCTTTACTAATACTAAGCAGCATTGATTAAGTATGATATACTGTTTATCCTACCACACCCAGAGAATAAATCCTACACCAATATGGAAGGTGTAAGGTCAATCAATACATGATGCCGATGTGCATTGCCGATCTTGAAATGAATATATATATATAAATAATTCTGTACTTCAACTCCTAAGGTGATCTGGTTCATGAAAAAATCATATACTAACATGTCAGTCATACCAAAAATATCTGACTTTTAACTTTGAGTTCATGCATAACAAATAATAATATTAAGGTATCCGTTCAAATCTATAACAAATTCCAAGACCTAACTGATGCTATGCCTCTAGTAGGACAAAATCCAATCCCACGGTGTATAACGACGAACTCTACAAAGCTTTACTAGGTAACTTCTCAGCAAACTACCACTGATATAAAACAAATTTAGAGGTAACACCCAGTCATGGTACAATACCTCAGACATACCATGCAATGGTTTAGTCCATCATCTCTGAGCAACGTCAAGCTAAGTCACATCCTGGACATAAACAAAAATGTATTCACAGGTACAGTGGCCAAGAATGGGCCTGACACGAGTCTCAAAGAGTGTGTGGCCATAAAAAGCTGGGTTTCTGTTTACTGACGATCTTAGTAAATTGCTACAAAAATCAGCAGCTTGTCGGATAACCTGTATAACAAACTATGAAAGTTAAGACCGACACCCACAAAAACATACAAAATCACGTTGAACATAAACGAACTCTAAATGACCACCAAAGAGTGTAAGCCGCCTCTACACCAGGACCCATCCATCTAGTAAATCGTCTTCTAAAACGTTTAATTACACACTTGCTAGGGATCAATGACGAAATTCCACAAAGATGTAGAACGGATTTTCACTTAAGATTATTGTGTAGTACGGATCATTCCTAAGATTAACATGAAAAAATCATACAACAACAACTATTAAAACAGCCAAACAAAATTCTCTACTCTGCCCTAACCGATATTAAAAATTGTAATACACTAGGGTATCCATCATAGTGAATCGGTTTACTTATAAAAATAAATATAAACACAACTAGCTTTGGTCTAGGGGACTCCTCTAACTCCTAAACATTGAAGTATGGTCCAACAATAAACTTACAATAAGCAAACAATAAGGCCGAGTTTGTAATACATCGAATCCTCTGTATCTTTAATATCCACGTCAAACATTGTACCAGGATGTAAAACGATGTATAAAGCACTAAAAATATACAACATCTAACTAAATTACACCTGGAATAATGTTCTACAATGCAGATACAAGCGCAATATTCCTATTAATGTATAAAATACCCAACACCTTGCATTGAAGATGAAAACTCTACAGAGAACATACAAAACTGAATGGAATGTACTAAACAGTCAAGTTATAATAAAATAAGAAGAATGAAGCAATAACCGACCAATAATGCCAGATAAAAATTGCGCTTTATGGAAGATGCAAACCTAAACGATCCTAAAAATTCCTATAACTGTATGAGATAACTATTCAAAATTACGGAAACAATGCAAATTCAACATATATCAAACGATCATTACTAAGTACACATAACACAATATAATAACTTACAATAAATCCATATCGTTCAGGTCCTCCCGCTATAGAGCATCCAACCGATACTCGCTATACAAAAAATCGATATCAGACTACCCGAGCAGTCTACATGCGCTTGATAACGAAACATTTGGAACATGGTAACACCGATATATCTATAAATGGAATTCACGAAACTTTGCATAAATTCAATATCAAGCTGGTACCAAGCATCCAACCGCTAAAAATGAGTCAATTATACCCTTGGGTGATGCTACTGATGTAAACATAGATTTAACATGGAAGAACAATCTCACATACTTTTCCTAAGCTAGAGAATTGTAACGAAATGCTTCCATTGATAAAGACTATACTCTTCACACTGAGCAAATAATTTGCATCCTGAAAATAATCCATAAAGGGTTCTTCCTACTATTGAAGGAATGTTTCAGTCACCTGTTTATTTTGTATCTTTTTCTGCATCCGATAGCTTACAACAGAGAAAACGAAAGAAGGAGTTACTGCAAGAGTAACTAAAACAGATCGCAAGGGAACTGATAATACAATTGCAGAAAACAACAATAAACTAATTGAATCTATGCCACGTGTTAATTGATCATCAGCGAACGGCGTAGAAATGATACCAAGGTTGAAAAATTCATCATGAACGTGTCCGAAAAATATCAACAATCGAGCAAGCAGGAACTGTGTGATTTTAATCTAAAATACTGCTTGTAAATTATCATGTTACTGTTAGTTATATTATCAATAAAAATTATTTAATAAATGTATGTTATCAATACCCCTAAACATTCAGAAGACTAGCATTGAAAATGCATATGTGCAACATGACATTCAATGGAATTGCAATACAGAATGCCCAGTATTGAAATGCGAATACCTATATGTATTTGAAAACGTTATATTCATATAACCAATCAACATACATAACCTATTTATTTATTTATTTATTATTTGCTTCCATGTTCTACCGGAGTCCCAACGCGAAGTTAATGCAGACTCCCCCGTACATATATAACCTATTAACACATATGCTAGCCTTTGCGCCGCTAACACCGGCCAACCCTTTACCGACTTCTAATTAAGCCCTATCTATATTCCTTCACTAGTTTGCGTTTCCTGGTCCTGTACACAACTCATGTTCAATATTTTGAAGTGCCATAAAGAAATAGTTAAGCGATTGATTGACATCTTGTCCGAGGATATGTATACTGACGCTATTGACTCTCTTAAGCCATCAAAATTAGCGAATTTGAAGTAATTTTTTTTCGCAGTTTGTTGATGTTTTCAACTCGAGCTTTATCAAAAAACAGATATAGTTTTGGTCACTAGTTCCAAGTGGTTCGCCTACTTCGACGTTCGTGACATGAAAGTCTCTTGCACTAAATAGGAGATCAAGAATGTTGCTACCTCATGTAGGTGTCTTCACCATTTGGGTCATGAACTTATCGTCTGCAAAATCAACCAAACGTGGCCCGGTGGCAGTGCATTCGTCTTTTTCCCAATCAATCTTGGGAGTATTGAAGTCGCCAAGCACAATACTGTGTTGTGTTGTGACAACATCGACGAGGGTGTTGTAAAGATCCATATCATCTGCAACCTTGCTTTTAGGGGGCGATAGACGTGAGTGATTTGACATTTTATATGTTTACCGAATACTTGAATTGATACTATGTCGTGTCTGTTGATTGGAATGGTGACTTCTAATATTTGCAGAGTATTTTTCACGAGAATCAGCACTCCTGCACCCTCTCTACCTTGTCTATCTTTGTGAAATAGTGAGTGACCGGGATGAGTAAATTTGCCTAAATAATGACTGGTGCTCAATTTCATCCACGGTTCCGTGCTTGTTATTATGTCGATACTTTCATTCATTGCAAGGATACCTAATTCTTTGATTTCGTCTCGAAGACTTGTAGCGTTCACGTAGTAACATTTGAGAGTACCGTTAGTCGCATTGACTTGCTTTGTTAACTTATTTTGCTTCTACTATGAGGTCTTGTGTCGAAGCCAATGACTTTCGTTTTCATTTACACAGGTTGTACTAGCGGAGCTACGACTACTGCCTCTAACTCGGACTGGATTGATAACAGGAACTTTTTTGCTAGGACCTGTGGTGATGTTTTGATGGCCACATATACATTTGTTGTGTATCTCGTGTTGAAACGGGCGGAGGCCGCTGGGTCGTTTCGTCGGGCACTGCTGGCGGAGTTGTTTGTATGATATAGTTAACGTTTTTTGACTTGTTTTCGTTGACATGTCCAGCGCTAATGTTTTTAAGGATTTTTTTCGATGGTATCAAGTCCATACGTGTTAATGCGAGCCTTGTTGGTGATTATATTAAAGCATAGTAGTTTGGGTCGATCATCGTATCTCAATTATCTGAGAAAGAGATTTTCTTGATTTTTCAGATAGCTGCTAGGTGATTGTTAAGTAGAAGCATCTAGCTTAACTTGTATCTACTTTGGTTCGGATGGAGCAGGATGCCAGTGACATGGAGGTATATGTGTGAAGGTTTGATGTAGTTTTGCAAGGCTTCATACTTTTTCCATGTCTGTTTCGTCTGCGACACGTCTATAGCTTCGACTTGAATTATAATTCGCTTAGATGAATGTATCCTTTCCTTTGCGATTATGCCTTCAACCTCGTCCATTTTCAAATCAAATTTGCCGAGTATTTTCAAATGTATTCTACATTTTCTCTGATTTGATTTGAAGGAGGTGACATTGTAATCACCAATCACAATAATTTTCTCTGTATTCTGAGAGTCCATTTCATCGGGCAACACATCGAATCGGTTACGTGTATTGAGTCGAAAGTGGTGTGACTGAGGTCCAACTTGTATGGCATCGTCACAGCGTGGCTTTGTCCTACTAACTACAGTTGCGTACAATGCCTCTCTATCATTGACTGAGTTTTCTATCGGTTTAATACGATCGTTTGTCTCAGCGTCTAGAGCTAAAAGTTTCTTGGCGAATTTGGAGTCTAGGTGCAATTAGAGTTCTTTCACTTGATTTAGTCATCCTCGACAGTTTCTTTGACTGCTGCTAGTTCGCTACTTATCAGATCTTTAAATTCGTGAAATTGTTTCAGCATGTTTTCCAATTTCAATTCAACCGCTAACAATCGGGTATCCGTGTTGACTGTCTCTGTTATGGATAAGCCATTGGATGAGACTGTCTCTGTTCTGGATAAGTCATTGGAGGCGTGACTGATTTGTGTTTTTGTGCTTACAGTTGTTTAGTTTCCTCTGCCGCCTGACAAAATTTACAGCGCTATGTCTTACATTCCCCATTTGAGGGACTGCTACGCAAAGTCTTGGCAGAGCCAGAAGAACTTTTGCAATTCATTAGTTCGGAGGCGTACGCGTTGTGACAGAGGCCACATTCTAGCTTAGCCTGAACCATCTTGGACTGATATAGAATAAACCGGTGAGAAAATCGACTGTCAGCTTTAGTTATTTTTTTCTGTGATATTTTTTTTTGTAGACAACAGATATGAATGCAATACTATAATTAGATGCGGGATGTGACGCTTATGTCGAAGACTTGAAAACTGAATCAAAACGGGAATAATACAATTGTGAGTCGGATGCGCGTATCGTCGGATGCTCGTTAGTGCAAGGTTACTTCCTATTGCGAGATCTGGGTTGAATTCGTAGCTGCTCCCATCTGCTTCTCAATAAATGAATGATATCATGATTTTGGGCACCAACCTTGTACCAGACATGACTGGCGGAATATCAGAAGAAGACGAAAAAATTAATTACATAACAGTAAATGGGGGTGTCGAACATTATTTTTATTCTAAGCTGCTGATGTAAAGTGGTACAACACGATGATACTACCTGATACAATATACTTGTGGTTTTGTTACAGAGAACCGGCCACATTAGACAATGTTGAAAATCGTAATACCAGTAACATCTTACAATACGGTTATAGACACATAGATAACACGTGCACAGTCAAGTTGTAGGAGAATCAAACTAGAGCGACAATCTAACAGATTTGCCCCAACAGTGCGGAAATAAGTTTTCAAATTAAAATTATGCAGTGACAATACCAGTTTCATTCGAGTTGTTCGAAATCAGTATACCCATACCCTTAATAAAATTGATTAAGTACAATCAAGTGATATGAGCACACCTGCAATAAAAATAAACTAAGTTAAGATAAAAATCGAACTGATAGAACACAAAGTCGAACACAATGGAACTAATGACACTGTTTTTTGCAGTTTAGAAATAGTTTTTATCCTGATGTTAGTCGGCGTCAGTCTGATGATGCCGACAGAGTAAGTCACTTGTGGGATTAGTTTCTGGTCATCACAGCACAAAATAACTTTATTTTTATTTGGCGCTTAACACTCATAATACACACTCTTTATCGTCACTATAAGAAATATTTCGGCACTGGAGCAATATTGTAACAAGTGCTATTTAATTGCAGGATAAAATGTTTCAAGTGCGCACCATTGTACATTGAAGTCGACACGCATTGAAACACTACTTTGATAACCAGACAACCTGTTACTTGAGTCTTCCAAAGAGGCGTTTTTTTTTGGTTTGTACGATGTCCAGAGTCAAGTCCAGGAGTGACGCGAGTATCCAGATCAGCTGTGATGGGTAGTGTCCAGGCAAGGCCGACTCTAGAAGGCCTTGGTCCAGGTCAGCTGAGAGGTGAGGGCGTGGGGCAGGAGGGCTTCGTTGGCAGGGCAGGAAAGCTGCGGTGACAGCTCGTTTGGCGCGGGGTTCGTCGGACGGGCGTAGCTGTAGCTGAAATCGAAGTTCCTAAGGGTGTGATGCTTTACTCTGGGCTGAGCCTTTCAAGTGCGATGAACTGATGTGCAGAGAAGGCGATGGAGTGATGTGCGGGGAACGCATTGAACTGATGTGCAGAGAGGGCGATGAAGGGATGTGCGGGGATAGCAATGAACTGATGTTCAGAGAATGCGATAGAGTGACGTTCGGGGAATGCAATGAACTGATGTGCAGAGAAGGCGATAGAGTGATGTGCAAGGACCGCAATGAATTAATGTGCAATTCATTGTAGTGATGTGCGTTGAACGCAATGAGCAGCTGTGCAGCGAGGGCGATGGAGTGATGTGCGATGAACGCAGAGAACTGATGCGCCGGAAGGGGCAGGAAGCGTGAGGCTCTTACCACATTGTTTGCAGTAAGCAGTCTTGAGTAGGGGTGAGGTTTTCGGGTGTGTTGCTTACCGAGGCACAGAGTCTGCGGTTTGCTCGCTTCTAGTCTGTAGATGGAGAAGCCGAGCGAGGAGGCCAGTGAGGAAAGTTCTACCCTTACAATGTTTGAATAAAGTAAAGTGGGCCTGATTAGTTCATCACAAACACATGAACACGGGGTTTAAATGTGGCCCCCACTTCGTTGAATGGTCCGAAGAACAGTTTAAATCGGCTGATTTAGCATTTGCCGTGTGTTAATGTTTAACACAGCAAATTATGTGACCTTTTTCATTATATATCAGGCAGAGGAGGACTAGTCACACACAACCGTACCCCACGACCGTCAACAATGAACTGTGGGGGCTTGGGGGTTTCGGCCGGCCGAAATAGCGGGACGCGGGAGACGCAGCGCCGCTGTATCTAGAATACATTTAGACCAGAAGCACAGGAGACGCAACGCCGTAACTAGCAGACATTTAGCGGCGGGCAGACAGTTTTTTTATTACTACCTAAAAACTCTAGGACATTCGAGAAACTTGAAAAGTTTCGAAATTCCCTACTAAGGTTATAAGAAACAAAGATCTAAATCGGTCAAGAACTACGTTTAACGAATATTATCAAGATTCTCTCGTAACGAGTCTCCGTAATTTATCCTCTTCAAGATTCATTCGAATAAAAACAGAAGCGCAATGCTAAACCATATGGCTCTTACTACATTACAGAGAAATTGCTTTTTATTGAAAAAATCGAGATAACAAAAGTTATAATGTAGAGTTTCCCACCCCCATGTTGTAGTGACGCTACACCCTAAATATTCACACAGTGAACAAAATATTTGTTACTAGGGGGAAAAAATTGATCGCCTTGACACTTTTTTTTAACCAATGACAATTCATTATAACTTTTGTTTTCTCGATACTCTCGATGAAAAGCTATTTTTCTGTAATGAAGTTTAGAGCCATTTGGTTTTGCATTGCTTTTCTGCTTATTATTTGAATGAATCCTGAAGAGAAAACATTACAGAGACGTTTTACGAGAGAATCTTGATAGCATCCGTTGAACGTAGTTTTCGACCGATTTAGACCTTTGTCTTTAACCTTCCTCGGGAACCTTGAAACTTTTTAGTTCCTCGACTGGCCTCGAATTTTTAGGAAAGAGAAACTTTTGGCCGCTTGGCGGCAAGTAGCGTCTTGCGCCTGTCGGTCTAGATGTCTTCCAGATCCAGGTGGCGCCTGGACCTGGTGGCGCCTGTCTGGGTGGCGCGCTCGGCCGTCTGCCGGCTGAACCCCCAACCCCCTCCTTTCCTATATAAGCGAGGGTTGGGCTACCCCATCATTCGTGAGGGCTAGCAAAGTTGCTTTCCGTGAAGAGACGTTGGTTGGTGCGTAGTCAAGATAGCAGGGGGAGGAGAGGCCCCATATGGCTCTTACTCATTACAGAGAAATAGCTTTTTATCGAGAGAATCGAGATAAACTAAAGTTAAATTCTCTCCCACTCACTCGTAAGAGCCATATGGTTTTGCATAGAAAATACCATCGTGTAGCGCAAGCTGGCTGATGCCAGAAGTACACAGTAGTTGGATGGATCAGCTGCTTCTTAAACTGGGAGTTCCCAGAGAAGCGCTAGCCGTGTGAGGGAATGATAACACATTTGTATAAATGGTGGTAATGACTGTACTGATTGGCGAGTACAAGAATTGTCGACAACAACAAAAAGCTAGGTCCTAGCTGCAAACTAATATGCGGGCCCCAATCTTGAGGGCCCAAATGATATTTAAGTATGGGTATAAACAAATATGGCGTTGTGGCAACGGCGGTGAACACACTTGCTTGACGCGGCCAAAAACAATATGCGGGCCGTGAACATGAGAAACCAAAGAGTATTTAAGTAAGCAATACATATTGCCCCCCAAAGAGGGTATGTGAACCGCACGGTAGGCAATAAATTCTAAATATATCAGTACCAACAATGTGTTCAATAGCTTGATCCTACCGTAACAGAGTTGTACTGCAAGTAGTATAAGGAAATACATATTTCGTAATGCGTAACCTGAAGGCTTTACGTGGAGTGTCGCCGCACGCGATGGTATGATAATGAAGTACGTACTCTAGAATGAGCATCTACCTGGTTCCTAAGGAGACGCAAGGTCTGTTAGGCTTCTCTACTGTGAAGAAGTATTTGTACACGAATACGTGGGGCGTCCACTAAAACGCCTTGGATATGATGTCTTGAAGCAGGACTCCACGCGTCCAAGCGAGAGACGAGGCATACTTGGGGACATCGTGAGCTTTACAAGGCATGCGGTGTGACCTCATTGATAAGCGAGCCGATGTAGTGCCCCACCGAGATGACGCCCTGAGAGGCTTGCCGGAAGTAGGATGGATGCTGGGATGCTATGCAGGCTTCGAGTGTGCTCATAGGGCACAAGCAGTGTGCCCGGACATCTGGCAGCAGTGAGGCGATAGAGATGAGCGGTGGCGCGTGGGGAGGGTCTGTTTTTTTACAGGAAATTGTCAGCGGTCAGGATGAGCGCGCATGGAGGGTTCGTGGAGAAATGGAGTCCCGTGAGTGACATGACTGCAATTTCAGAGACCCTGTTGCCTGCAGCGAGCGCGACGAGTAACGGAGTCTTCTGAAATAGTATTGAAACGAGGAGAGGCGAGCGTGTCGATCACCGGCTCGATCTTATACTGCGGCATGAAACGTCGTTGTAGCGGGTTCCCGTGAAACTGGGCCCTAGCCAGTTCTTGAAAGATCGCCACGCGGGTGGTGACGCCAAAACCATGTAAGAGAGGCAAGTGTAGAGCATTCCTGTAGACCAAAATCGTACGAGGGTTAAGCCGCTTCTGCTTGCCGGCGTAGTGCAGGAACGTCAAAAGGGTGGACTGGTTGATGAACTGCGTAGCCACGTTTGGAAACAAGTCCAGACCCTTTGGTATTGGCGTTGTGTGGACTGCTTGTGCGTGTTAACTAGGGTGTCCATCAGCGAGCTATTGAATTTGATCGTGACCACCGTTTATTAAAATTGAATACGAGATAACGCGGGAAGGGTCGTGATGTTAGAGGGACCTCCCTGCTTTCGATGCTCTGGGACACGTCGAGGGCGAGCGAGAGTTCGTTGAAAGACGCGACGACCGTGAGCCACCACAGTACTTTGGAGAGGTCGGGGACCACGAGGACGCCGCTGTAGCGGTACGTCTCGAGTTTGCGGAGCACATGGGGGATCAGGTTATATGGAGGGAAGAGGTATATTCCCTTCCACTGATTCCAATCGCATTGGAGAGAATCCACTAAAGCCGCTCGTGGGTGAGGAAACGGAGCTGCAAATAGTGGGAGCTTGTGGTTCCCGGATGCGCGAAGAGGTCGATGTGCATGGTCCCGCGCAGAGTAGAGAGACGGGAGAAGCACTGAGGCGTCAGCGCCCATTCCGTTTCTACCGGTAGGAGACGTGAGAGCTGATCGGCCCAAACGTTCTGCTAATCGGGAAGGTAGGTCGCGAAGAGAGAGGTGGTGGCGCTGGAGGATACGTAGGAGATGTGTTCAGAATTTCTGCAGCGCCGGTGCCTTGCTGGAGCCCTAATGGTTCACCATGGCCACTGCCTCGCGGTTGTCGGACATCACGCGGACTGTGGTGTTGTGCCAATGAGCTCGTACGCCCAGTGCGTTAATGATGACCAGCGATTCCTTCGCCGTAATATGGAGATTGCGTTCCCAGGGAGACCAGCGGCCGTAAGACTGCTGGTCGCTGCAGCATACGGCACCCCACGCTTTGTCCAATGCATCCGTCCACAGGAGGTGCTTCGGGGGAGGCATAACGAACGGGACGGGGGTATGACGAACAGTCTCGTCGCGCCAGTGCTGAGTTGCCTGGCGGTAGGGATTGTTGAGACGGCAGGACTTGCGGGAGAGGTGGAGGGAGCGTGATGCGATCACCACCTAGTTGAACAAGTGGCAAGCATGGCGTAAATAAGGTGTGAGAAAATTTATTATGACGAAAACTCTGATGCTGTCGGAGCGAGAGGGTTCCGCGGGAAAAATATCTCCGTAGCCATGTCCCTGCGGCGGTCGATGTGTCGTAAGGCCTCGCAGTTTGAAGGCCAGGAACCTTTGCAGCCTGGGATGAATTGGGATGTGCGGGCGGATTTCTTGACATCCAACTTGGTGAAGCAGAGAGGGGGGTTCAGCACTGTCCGTTTGCGCTGCGGGTGGGACATGCGGAACAAGGATACCGGGATGTATCTGTTGAGGTTGGAGAGGTCGATCACCAAGCTATCTCCTCCCGAGGCCTTGGGGACCGCAAAGATGCGAGATACAAGAGCCGGCTGTCTGGGAACCGCCTTGAGTAGGCCTTTGCGCAGAAATTCTAATACGAAGGGTTCTAGAACATCCTCGTGTTGTCGGTGAGAGGCTGTGTGATCGAGTAGGGTGGGAAGGTGGTAGAGTCCATTTCCAGGAGAGGCCTGTGGCGATAATGCGTTTGACCAAGGGCGTGGCATTGGTCTGTGCGCGACCCGGTTCCTGAGGGTTGCCGGCAGAACGTCAGAGTTTGCGGAAGGGAGGGCCGACCCCCTCCGCGACTACCCCTCCCTGGAACGTGCTGGGTGGGTCCCCGGGCACCCAGGGCAGGCGGGGGAAGGGGGGGCCTTGAGCTTGTCTGAGGGGCCCCGAAGACCACCCGCCTCCCTTGGGGTTGCCTAGCGTATTTGCTGTAACGTAGGGCGCACCCTGGGCGGTGCGGGTCGGCCACGAAAAGTGCTTCGTGCCATTCCGACTCGGCTAAAGAGGGGATCCTGTGCGACAAGCTTCTCAGTGTTGCGGGGGTTTGCGTGGAGCAGGGGCAACGAAACCCGATGTGGAGGGGCCCAGAAAGGAGACGACCTCGGCCCTGCTACGGAAAGTGTCCAGTATTTTGCTAGCCTGTGTAAGATCGCCCCGTCCGTGAAAAGTTGAGGTTCAAATACAGACCCAGCTAGAAGGGCGGTCCGGGCGGATTCCGGAGCGAGCCTGTCCAGCGTCTGAAGCCGAATCGGTATTTCCAGTGAGCTGCGTCGAAAATGATCCCAACAATAGCTTGTGAACGGAGCCTGTGATGAGCTCTGGCAGGCAACGCAGTGACTGAGAGGTGACTGGCGTGCCATCTGTGAGGACGGGAGTCCGAATGCGATGAAGGATCCACGTCAGTGATGCGCACTAGCCACTCAAGTTTTGACCCACCTGCGTGCGGAGTCGGAAGTCCTTGGTACGTGCTTCTATGTCAATGTGATGGACTGGGAAAACGATCGTATCCTTTGTATCGGCGAAATGAGCCTTTGGGGAGAGGATCGGAGCATTCGCAAACTCCATCAGGGACTTGATTACGGAGCAGTGTGCTGTAAGAGCAAAGTGCGTGTTTGACCAAGCGTCGAGGTCCTTCGGTGCCGACCCGTTGGGCAGGGTGGTATTGATTTGCTCGAGGAGTTTGGGAGTGCATTTGGGATACGTTCCAGAACGAACAAACCGCCCTCTTTGAGTGTCACCCCCTGATGGGAAATTGCTTGACAGCAAAGACCCTCTTGAGAAGCTGGAGAGGGTGCTTCTTCTTTGAACCTGCTGGCGGCAGAAAAGGGGTGGACCTGCGGACGAGTAGCTGAACCTCGGTACTGGTCAAGTCCATAGGTGACAAAATGAAGTTAGGGCCTCTCTCATGAACCTTGATCAGATTGTTTGGGGGCTCAATGGTGTAGAACTCATAGTCGCAGCTCAAAAATCCATCTGCGTACGTCGCGCTGAGGAGAGGTACATACCACCTCTCCTCCGGGTAAGGGGGAGAAGCGAGGGGCAGTGTTTCGTCTGCTGCCGTGCTGTCCTCCTTTGCCTTCCGTTTGCTCCTAGTCTCCGAGTAGCGAGGTGGATTGCGTTGCGTGCCCGGAAGTGTAAGGTGGCGGGAGTCAGAGTGCCAAAAGGACCTTGCGTCCGAAGTGACGTTGCCAGTGTATCTCCATCTCATGGACCGATTTCTGTTCAGGAAAGCCTCGTAGGCCGCACTGCCTGGGGCCGCTTTCATGGCCGATAGGCAGATGGCGCACCCTGCTGGGCTATACAAGTGTCCCGCGAAGCAGCTGGAGTGTCTCAGGCAGGTGGTATGACGGTCGTTCTTGGGCAGAGGAGAGGCACATTGGGACCAGGTGGACCGGGAAGCCGATAGATCGGTGGCTTGACGAGGGGAGCGTTTCCGGCTTGATCTGAAATCATGGAGAGAGAAGTATCAGTCGGAGGTAAAGACTTATACGAGAGTATGGGTATAACACGATATTTTGACCAAAATTTGTGTGATTATGGCGACAAAATTTACGAGTCGACAAATTTATGTGTCGACCAATTTGGTGTGTCAGCAATTATGTGTCGAAAAATTTCTGTTCCGACTAATTTCTGTCTGGACAAATTTCTGTCTCGACAAATTCCCGTCTCGACAAATTCCCGTCTCGACAAATTCCCGTCTCGACAAATTCCCGTCCCGACAAATTCCCGTCCCGACAAATTCCCGTCCCGACAAATTCCCGTCCCGACAAATTCCCGTCTCGACAAATTCCCGTCTCGACAAATTCCCGTCTCGACAAATTCCCGTCTCGACAAATTCCCGTCTCGACAAATTCCCGTCTCGACAAATTCCCGTCTCGACAAATTCCCGTCTCGACAAATTCCCGTCTCGACAAATTCCCGTCTCGACAAATTCCCGTCTCGACAAATTCCCGTCTCGACAAATTCCCGTCTCGACAAATTCCCGTCTCGAC
>SDVV010008539.1:0-17157 GCA_016164225.1 Gammarus roeselii | reverse complement strand
CCTTGCCCTCTGCGCCAACAATCCGCAGACTGTAATGGTTAATTGTTCTACTCATCCATCGCACTAACATTTTTCTGTGTAAGGGTTTTACAGCGCTGGGAGGGGGAGGCAGAGGTTCCAGAATTCAGAGGGGCCTCTTTAGGGTCCCACAGTTTCTCAAAAGGCTCCCAAAGGGTCTCAAGGGAGTCCCAAAAGGCCCCAGAAAGATCCAAGTGGACCATCCCAAATCCACCTGGTCTCCCAAGTCCCCCGGGTTCCCGAAACCCCGGGTCCTCGAGTCCCGCGGATCCCACGAGTACCTTCTCTCCCTGGGTCACCTTCTCTCCCTGGGTCACCTCCTCTCAACCAACCTCGATACATATAATAATAATGATAAAATTCAAAATTTATCACCATGAAAAAAGGGCAGGGAAAAATAATAGAGCCCAAGCAAATACAAATGATAAAATACTAAAATAAAGTGTTAATGATCTATAAAATGAATAAGCATCCATCCACCCCAACTTTCTGTAGAACATGATCTCCTAGACTGTGAGTGCTCTTGTAGGAGGAGGAGGACAAGGAAGTGCGATTTTTGTGTTTGCTTCTTGAGCGAGTGCGTTTCTCTTCTATGGATTGTCTTTTAAACATTATGATGGGCTGAGTAGTAGTCGTTGGGATATTTGAGTCGAGTGCAGTGCTTGGTCGATCAGTGATTTCGGGTATCAGCTTTTCGTTGAAGATTTTCAACGCATCCTCGCGCAGGCGATGATCGTTCTCACTTGTGAGATGTTCTGGTGTCGGGCATGTTAGCTGATGGTTGAATACCTCATTTTGGTTTTCGCTGGGTGCGGTCGCAGTTAAGACGGTCAGAAGTCGTTCAACGCTCTGATCAAGGCGAGCTGTTGTTCGTGGACTGTTGCTAATCTTTTTGCTTCGTGGCGAGAGGGCGTCGTGAACCCCGCGGTCGTCGGCGGAGGAATCTCCGTCTCTCCGCTTCTTGACTTTCGGGTTATTGGACCGCTCGTGGTCGACCGAGGCAACATCCATCGCAGTGCTCTCCTGGGCACTGGTGGATTCGTTGCTTAGGACGCCCGCCTCAATTATGAGGATGGTCGCTGGGCTGGTTGTGGTATTGTTAGTCCTGAAGAGGGGTGTTGGGGTGATGGTAATAGTTTTAGTCGACGGTACGCGAGTGTCGTCTGGTGGGGTATACCTAGTTGTAGATTTATCTGCTTTGGTGTAACTTAAATTACGGCAGTTTGGGTTTCCGTCGTAAAAGATTTGGATGGCTTGATTTCGTGGGAATCGGCGGTCATTTTGTATGATTGTCATTGCTTTTTGGTCCATCTGCTTTGGGCAGTCGCGGTTACCTGCCTCATGGAGGCATGAGCAGTGGTAGCAGTTAGGTTGGTGGGCTGTGCAATTCTTTCGTTCATGCTCGCCGGCGCACCTCTTGCAGCGTTGGGGTATGTATACAGATACAGACACTAGGCCGCATCCCCCAGAAAGGGGGGTGGTCGACGGCAAGGCGCACTTAACACACTTATATGCTCACACTCACACAACTTAGCCCTTTTGTGCTAAAGGGTCCGGCCGGTAACCCCGCAACATACACTCTGGGTCACGAGTGCAGTCCGAGGATCTGTTGTCAGTAGCAGGGCTCGACAGTTTTCACTGGTTTACCCCGCAACGCCATAATGGTTGCCCCCCCCCACACGACTATCCCGACAACGTGATGCCAAGAGCGGGAAAAAATATCAGAGCAGCGTCAAAATCAACCATTCTCCACTCACGCCTGTTCGATGCACGCTTTCTCGCTACTGCCAAATTTATGTCTCTCTTTCCTAACGTGTGCTTCACACCATCCATCCACCCAAACTTCGGTCTACCTCTAGACCTGCGACCGCTCGCCTCCGCATTCATCACTCTTTTCACCCATCTCTTTTCGTCCATCCAGTCAATGTGCCCGGACCATCTCAGAACACGCGAATCCGTTCTATCCTCCAACTTCTTCACCATCCTTGTTCTGATTCGAACCACGTCGTTGGTGATCCGGTCTCTCAGCATTACTCCAGTCATGCTCCTCAAACTTTTTATCTCGCAAACATTCAACCTCCTTCTCTCCTCTGCTCTCAGTCTCAGCTCCGTAGAGCACAGTTGGGACAACAACACCCTCATACAGCCCTCTCTTTGCTTCATCCTTAACGTCCTACAACTCGCGTCTTCACTTCAGTTTCCACTAGTTCAGTCGTCTCCACAGGGGAGCCCAGATACTTAGAACGCTGAACTTCCTCCATGAGCTCTCCATTTAGGGGGGGACACTAATTTTGCTCGCATCAACAGTCCTCGAGCATCTCATTACGTTACTTTTACCCACGTTCACTCGGAGGTTTCTCCTCCCACACACCCAACCAAACTCAGACACTAGCCTACATAGCTTCTCCACTGAATCCGGCACCAGCGCCGTATCATCCGCAAACAGCAACTGGCTCAACTGCCAACTTCGCCCATTCGCTACCAACAGCTCCAAGCCACGACCCAGCACACTCGCGTTCACCTCCCTGACCACTCCATCCACGAAGACATCACGCAGCGTTGTCTCAGACCCATTTTCCCTGTGAAACTATCACTCACCTCGCTTCCCACTCTGACACATGCTCCATACAAACGCAACACCCTCCACAGTGCTTCCTTGTCGCATGCCTCTTCCAAATCCATGAAGGCCCAGAACACATCCTTTCCCTATGCAAGGTACTTCTCATAGACCTGTCTCATTGCATTGATCTGATCGGCACACCCTCAACCGCTCCTAAGGTCGCGTTGTTCCTCTCCAATTGCGCATACCGTACATTCTCTGATAATTTTGATCAGCACTCTCCCATACAACTTACCGACCACACATATCAAACTGATAAATCTTGAGTTGCAGCATTCATTTTCATCTACAGGAGTCAGGAAAGAAATAAGTGTGCTCCTCCCCCCCCCTCTCCGGTTGGGTTGTGACTGCGCGACTTGTGAACCAGTAGCTTAATGGGGTAGTCATCAGCACTTAGGTCCAGTGCCTGTCCACCGCCAAGAACTGTGCGTGGCTGTTCATCAGCCCTTTGAAGGTCCAGTGAAGTATGCTCTATCGGCAGGAGTTTTACGCAGTCGTTCACCAGACCTTTGTAGGTCCAGTGAAGCTTCAAGAGCTGGAACCAGACGGGGTGAGATCATGTGTAATGTTATACATACCAAAAGAACAATTCACTAATTTAGCTACGGAAAATTATACATTGAAGCTCTTGAATGTATCTGGCTCTGCATGAGCTCTTGAAGGAGTATGCGCGCGGGACTACTGCGGTATCCAAGGAAGCCACGGCCACCTATGCATAAGGAGGGCAGGAGCACGCCCACTTGTCAGCGGGTGTGGGTCACCAGGTACGGGTATTGGCGGTGATCTGGGTATCCGCACCAAGGATTCAAAAGGAGACACTTATCACGACTAGGGAATAAATTATAAAGCCTTCGCACGCCGGAATCCTTTTCATTTTACATGTTCCTGAGGTAAAATTCCTGAGGTAAAATGGACATTTTACAGGTTCCCGAGGTGAATTTCTTGCTCCTGCCAATTGTGCGGCGGTTTTGGAGCCAAGTGCGAACAATAAGAAATAGGCAATTCGCGGTGGAAGACGTTCAAATACGGAGATTAAAAATTAAGCCTCTCCGGCCATTTTTACCACCTATCAAATTCTCTCCACACTTGCAGTTTTCATCTGTAAATCTGATCGACTTTCTGGTCGTTAAAACGTCACAAAGGTGAAAATTATACCGAGCTTCTTTATTTTGTGCCATGATTGAAGATAACATGGCAAATCATGGCCACCAGATTAATGTGGCGATGATTGGAAGCACCTCCTCACCAAAGTAGAGCGGTTAGGACCGTTCCAGCAGCCCTGGCCGTTGGTGTACTTCATAGCGGAGTACGGGCCCTCGCTGCTTCCCTCCTCCCCCACCCACTCGCCCCATGTCCCCAGCCGTGTCTCGCCTCCTCCGCCGCGAGGAGATTGGGTCGCCTGGAAAAAAAAATTACATCCAATACATCTGAACCTATTGAGGGAAGCCTCTCACCAAACTCGTTCTGCGTAGAACTTCTGTAAAGCCTTCATCACAGATCACATCACAGATGCGACAGTAGAGGAAACCGGTCATGTACGTGAAAAATATAACACAAGCAACAAGCAAACACAATAGTACAGTTTGAATAGACAATGACTATAAATAGCCACTAGGCCGGAACCTTCAGGAAGGAGAGTGGGCAACAGCAAGGCACTCCTCGCACTCCTCACGTACACTCACACAAAAATAACTTGGCCCTTTTGCGTTAAAGGAAACGGGAACGACCGAGAGACACCGCGGGTCAAGAGTGCGGTCAGAGGTCAGTGCCAGCAGCAGGGCTAGACAGTGAAACTGGTTTATCCCTGCTGCATCATGGTGACCAAGCGGTCCAAAACGGTATGGTCCACGACCATACAGTTTCTCAACGTGACGGTCGTGGGCGGGAAAGCACTTCAAGGCAGCGGCAAAACTCGTCCATTTATAGCCATTCTCCCCTCACGCCCATCTACTGAGCGCTCGCTTGCTACCTCCACGCTTATGTCTCCTTCCTAGCGCCTGCTTCACACCATCCATCCACCCAAACTTCGGTCTATCTCTGGGTTTACGTCCACTCACCTCTACCTTCATTACACTTAACATCTATCTCCCTTCATCAATCCTCACCAGATGCCCGAACTATCTCAGAACACATGAATCTACTCTGTAGCTAACTTCTTCACTATCCCCATTCTAATTCGAACAACGTCCTTATTGATCCTGCCCTCAGCGTCACTCCCGAATACTCCCTGAAAATTTCATCTCTATTTTCTGCTCCTGCCTCATGCCTCAGTGCCGTGGAGCTCAATTGGAACAACTACCCTCCTTATACAAGCCTCTCGAGTCTCTTCGCTTCCATCCCCAACGTTTGCAGCTCATTACACTGTTCAATGCACCCACAACTTTACGCCCTACTTCACTCACGACTTCAGCTCAGTTTCCACCAGTTCACTCTTCTACACATGAAAACGCAGTCACGAGAAACGCTAAACTTCTTACGAGTACCTCTCTATTTTGAAGAATATTAATTCTGCTCGCGTCGACATTCCCTGAACACCTCGTTACTTTTACCCACGTTCACTCGAAGCTTCTTCCTGTCACACACTCTGCCAATTTCAGAAGCTAACAGACACAACATCTCCGAATCCGCCACCAGTACCGAAACATCTGTGAACAACAGCTGACTTATCAGCCAACTCCGTCCATTTGCTCCCAGCAGCTCTAAGCCACGACCCATTACGCTCGCGTTTACCTCGTTTACCACTCCATCCACATAGAAATTCAAAAGCAAAGGGAGACATAACGCAGCCTCGTCTCAGTCTCACTTCCACTGTGAACCAAGCACCCGCCTAGCTCCCCACTCTGACACATGCTCTGCTGTCAACGTAGAAACTTCTAACTCTACATTGCACTTGCCTGTCGACTCAGTCATAGGCCTTTTCCTGATCCTTGAAGGCCCAAAACACATCCTTTCCCTTTGCAAGATACTCTTCATAGATCAGACTCACTGCAAAAATCTGATTGGTACACCCTCTACTGCTCCTGAAGTCACACTGTTCCTCCCCAATGGCTCCATCCGTACTGTCTCTAATCCCCTTGATTAGCACTCTCGTACAACTTACCAGCAACGCATAAGCAACTGTTATCTCTCGCGTGGCAGCAGTCATTCTCATCTCCTTTGCCCTTATACAGCGAAACAATGCAAGCACTGCGTGACTCAATCTGTAGCACACCCGATTTAAACACAGATTCAATAGCTTCACCAGCCATTTGACTATTGGCACTCCCCTTCTCCCCCTCTTCAGGCACTCAGTCGCAAGACCATCCAAACCAGGTGCTTTCCCTGCTTCTATCACCTCTACCGCCTCCTGCATAATGTCTCAACATAATAAAATTGAATTCTTTCACACTCTCAAAAAATAGAAATGAAATAAAAATTTACGTCACTCTTTAATAAAAATGCCGACAACAAAACCTGGCAAAGAGCCCTTTTGACGTCAGTAGTTCTCAGCCTCACCTTCTCAAATGGACAAAGCTTATAGGTGTACTCTCTGTCGGTGAGTTCGTAGCAGGAGCCCTCAAGCGGCCTGTACTCGTCGCTGGGGCCATAGTCCCTGCTCAAGCTCTCCTGCTCACTCTTCAGGCGCCGCTCTAGATCCTTCAGCGCGTCCACCGACTCTTGCAGTGCCTTGCGGGCCTTGTTGGCGGCTGTGGACAGCACAGACACAGATTACAATCGGGAAGATGCACCTATGGAAGAATCCCAGTGCGTCTGTAGCAGCAGGATGCATCAAGCGTGCCGCATGTGGATTTTAATAAAATCCACCCCGTGTACAAGACGGAAACAACAAGAAGCAATGCAGGACACCACTCAGCACATCAGGGTTGCCCCCCAGTACAGTGGTATTGCCACTAGCTCAATTGCATTGCTACCTGACTCTCCCGCTGCTCACCGTCAACCAGTGCCTGTGTTTGCTCGTCATAGACGATCTCGTCTGGTTGCTGCTCCTCCTCGGCTGCCTGGTCGTCGCCTTCGTCACCATCTTCGCCTCCTTCGTCGTCCCCACCGTACATCTCAGGGTCGTAGTCTTCTACCTCCTCTCCCTCCCCGGCATGGTTGCGGTACTCTGCACCGTCGGCCTCTTGACGCTCCTGGAACGAGAAAAATGCAGTAAAGATTGAGAAATAGTGCTAGTTTAGAGTCTTAGTCCTTCGTTCAAAAAATATTTAGATATTAGGAAAGAGGGCAATTAGGACCAAAGTCCTTCATCAAAAAACTTGGAGATTAGATACAGAAACAGGCACTAGGCCGCATCCCCTAAAAAGGGTGGTGTCCGACGGCAAGGCGCACCTCACACCCTCATACGCTCAAACTTAAACAACTTAGCCCATTTGTGCAGAAGGGTCCGGCCGGTAACCCCGCAACACAAACTATGGGTCACTAGTGCGGTCCGAGGATCCGTTGTCAGCAGCAGGGCCCGACAGTTTTCACTGGTTTACCCCTGCCGCGTCATAATGACCGGGCCCATTCCACCTACCACCATCCCGACAACGTGATGACAAGGGCGGGAAAGCCCATCAGAGCAGCGTCAAAATCAACTAATCACAACCATTCTCCACTCACGCCTATTCATTGCAGACTCTCTTGCTACTTCCACATTCATGTCTCTCCTTCCTATCGCCTGCTTCACACCATTCATCCACACAAACTTCGGTCTACCCC
This sequence comes from Gammarus roeselii, assembly GCA_016164225.1. Classification (NCBI taxonomy): domain Eukaryota; kingdom Metazoa; phylum Arthropoda; class Malacostraca; order Amphipoda; family Gammaridae; genus Gammarus; species Gammarus roeselii. The sequence continues at coordinate 9,818 of SDVV010008539.1, read as the reverse complement.
TAAGCCTGCGAACACTCGCCTCCGCATTCATCCTTCTTTTTACCAAACTCCCTTCATCCATCCTCTCCATGTGTCCAAACCATCTCGGAACACGCGAATCCACTCTGTCCTCCAACTTCTTCACCATCCCTGTTCTGATTTGAGCCACGTCGATGGTGATCCGGTCTCTCAGCGTTACTCTAGCCATGCTCTTCAAACATTTCATCTCCAAAACATTCAACCTTCTTCTCTCCTATGCTCTCACCCCCAAGCCTCAGCACTGTAGAGCAAAATTGAGACAACAACACCCTCCTTCAGCCCTCTCTTTGCTCCCATCTCCAACGTCCTATAGCTCATAACACTCTTCAGTGCACCAAACACTTTACACGCCTCTTTTACTCGCGCTTTCACTTCAGTTTCCACTAGTTCAGTCATCTCCACATGGGAGCCCAGTTACTTATAAGACTGAACTTCCTCTAAGAACTCTCCGTTTAGGGGGACACTAGTTTTGCTTGCATCGACAGTCCTCGAGCATCTCATTACTTTACTTTTACCCACGTACACTCGAAGCTTCCTCCTCTCAAACACTTTACCAAACTCAGACACTAGCATATATAGCTTTTCCTCTGAATCCGTAACCAGGGCCGTATCATCAGCAAATCTCAACTGCCAACTCCGCTCATTCGCTTCCAACTGTTCCAAGCTACGACCCAGCACACTCGCGTTCACCTCCCTGACCACTTCATCCATATAGAGGTTGAACAGCCAGGGAGACATCACGCAGCTTGTCTCAGTCCCACTTTCACTGTGAACCAATCACTCACCTAGCTTCACACTCTGACACATGCTCGGCTGTCAGCATAGAAACTTTGCACCGCTTTCAACAGATGTCCGCCCACTCCATACAAACGCAACACCCTCCACAGATCTTCCCTGACAATCCTGTTGTATGCCTTCTCCAAATCCATGAAGGCCCAGAACACATCCTTTCCTTAGGCAAGGTACTTCTCACAGACCTGTCTCACTGCAAAAATCTGATCGGCACACCCTCTACCAATCCTAAAGCCACACGGTTCCTCTCCAATTGCGCAGTCCATGCAGTCTCTAATCCTTTTGATCAGCACTCTCCCGTATGACTTACCAACCCGCCCCTTTTAGTCGCCTTTTGCGACATGCAGGGGTTACGGTAGCGTGATTCTACTCCCGGCTATGGGGCACCCTTTTAGTTGCCTTCTACGACACCGGTAGAAATGACAGGGGAGAAAACCTGATATGTCTGTGTAAGGAGCAGGAGTTGGTGGTCGGGAACAGTTTGTTCAAGAAGCGAGATATCCACAAGTACACATGGGTAAGGATGGCACGTGGTGCAGTGATGGAAAGCGCTGATGGATTTGAGCTGATATCGAGGAGAGTGATGGGAAGCTGCTGGATGTGCTGTTGAGAGGAGAGGGTGGAGGAGTGTCTGACCCACTGCTGGTGGGAGGAATACTTAGAGTGGAGCAGAAGTGGAAGGGCAACAAACGAATGGGAGGAGGAAGAGAGGTAGTGAATGTGAGTGGACTGAATGCGAGAAGTGGAGCCGAGGAGTTCCAGCAGGAGTTGAGGGAAGAATATGACAACGTGAGAGGACAGGACCTGAGAGATGTGGAGGAAGAATGGGAGACGTTAAGGGATGCGTTGCTGAGATGTGCGAAGGTGTGTGGTGCGCGCCGAGTGGAGGGGTGCAGAAGGAAAGGTTGCGAATGGTGGAACAAAGGAGGTCAAACTGGCGATGGCACGGAAAAGAGGAGCGTTTGAGGAGTGGTTGCAGGTGAAGTCGGTGGTGACTTATAAAAGCTACAAAGAGAGGAGAAACGAGGTGAAGCGGGTGGTGAGGAGAACCAAAAGGGACGCTGAAGCCAGGTGGGGCAGACATTTGTGCCAGAATTTTGAGGAGAACAAAAAGATGCTCTGGAAAGAGGTGAAGAGGGTGAGAAAGGGAGAGACCGGAAAGGAGGCAGTGGTGAAAGATGAAAACAGCCAGTTGTTGTTTGAAAGTGGTGATGTACGGAAGAGGTGGGCCGAGTATTTTGATGAGTTGTTGAATGTCGAGGATGACAGAGAGGCTGACATTGTTGCTGTGGGTGGTGGTACTCAGATGAAAGTTCTGAGAGAAAGACCTGTGGCAGACATTACCAGAGAAGAGGTGCATGAGGCGGTGGAGGTGCTGAAACCAGGGAAAGCCTCTGGCTTGGATGACGTTGTGACCGAGTGCCTGAAGATAGGTAGAGTAACGTTTGTTGAATAGTTGGTGAGGTTACTGAACTTGAGTTTAGCAGGCGTGGTACCGATTGAGTGGTGCAGTGCCTACATTGTTCTGCTATATAAGGGCAAAGGAGATAAAAATGAATGCTGCAACTCGCGAGGTATCAGTCTGTTTTAAGTGGTTGGTAAATTGTACGGGAAAGTGCTGATCAAAAGGATTAGAGAATGTACGGACTGTGTAATTGTAGAGGAACAGTGTGGTTTTAGGAGTGGTAGAGGGTGTGCCGATCAGATTTTTACAGTGAGACAGGTCTGTGAGAAGTACAAGACAAAAGGAAAGGATGGGTTCAGGGCCTTCATGGATCTGGAGAAGGCATACTACAGGATTGACAGGGAAGTGATGTGAAGGGTGTTGCGTTTGTATGGAGTGGGCGGTCATCTGTTGAAAGCGGTGCAAAGTTTCTATGATGGCAGCCGAGCATGTGTCAGAGTGGGAAGCAAGGTGAGTGATTAGCTCACAGTGAAAGTGGGACTGAGACAAGGTTGCGTGATGTCTCCCTGGCTGCTCAACCTCTATATGGATGGAGTGGTCAGGGAGGTGAACGCGAGTGTGCTAGACCGTTGCTCGGAACTGTTGGATGCAAATGGGCGGAGTTGGCAGTTGAGCCAGTTGTTATTAAATGATGATACGGCCTGGTTGCGGATTCAGAGGAGAAGCTATGTAGGCTAGTGTCTGAGTTTGGTAGAGTGCGTGAGAGGAGGAAGCTTTGAGTGAACGTGGGTTAAAGTAAAAAGTAACGAGATGCTCGAGGACTGTTGATGCAAGCAAAATTAGTGTCCCCCTTAATGGAGAGCTCTTGGAGGAAGTTCAGTGTTCTCAGTAACTGGGCTCTCATGTGGAGATGACTTAACTAGTGGAAACCGAAGTGGAGGCGAGAGTGAAGGAGGGGTGTAAAGTGTTGGGTGCACTGATGAGTGTAATGAGCTGTAGGACGTTGGGGATGGAAGCAAAGAGAGGGCTGTATGAGGGTGTTTTTGTCCCAACTGTGCTCTATGTAGCTGAGACTTGGGGGGTGAGAGCAGAGGAGAGAAGAAAATTGAATATTTTGGAGATTAAATGCTTGAGGAGCATGGCTGAAGTAACACTGAGAGACCGGATCACCAACGACGTGGTTCGAATCAGAACAGGGATGGTGATGAAGTTGGAGGACAGAGTGGATTCGCAATGTTCTGAGATGGTTCGGGCACATGATAGGATGGATGAAGGGAGATTGGTGAAAAGGATGATGAATGCGGAGGCGAGTGGTCGCAGGCCTAGAGGGAGACAGAAGTTTGGGTGGATGGATGGTGTGAAGCAGGCGTCAGGAAGGAGACACACGAATGTGGAAGTAGTTAGAGAGCGTGGAATGAACATGCGTGAGTGGAGAATGGTTGTGAATGGTTGATTTTGACGCTGCTCTGATGTGTTTTCCCGCCCTTGGCATCACGTTGTCAGACGGCCGTGGATGGGAGGGGAGGAGCCATTATGACGTGGCAGAGGTAAACCAGTGAAAACTGTCGGGCCCTGCTGCTGCTGACAATGGATCCTCCGACCGCACTTGTGACCCAGAGTGTGTGTTGCGTGGTTACAGGACAAACTCTTTAGCACAAAAGGGCTGAATTGTGTGAGTGAGATCGTATGAGGGTGTGAGGTGCGCCTTGCCGTCGGCCACCCCCATTTCTGGGGGGTGCGGCCTGGTGTCTGTATCTGTATCATTTCTATCGGGAACGCCATCCCTTCCTATCACATTCTCCACCACTACATCTCCAACTCTTGCATTAAGGTCACCCAGTACAACTACATTGAAATGACCTCCATACCTCAATACACTCACTCAGGTCAAATCAGAATTGCTCCCTCTCCTCTTCACTTCTCTCGCTGCCAGTCCGTAAGCACTCACAAATGCCCATCTTTCTAGGCCTAACTTAACTTCCACCCACATTAATCTAGAGGACACCTCCATCCATTCGGTAACGCTACTAGCCAACCAATAACTAAATATCAAGATCACACCTTCTTGTGCCCAACCTTCCTCCACATCAGACTTTCTTCCACTGACCACACCAAACTCACACTCGCTCTTACCTTTCAATTTCGTCTCACTGAGCGCCATAACATCAAACTTCCTCCTCACAAACATCTCACCTATCTCTCTCATCTTTACCTCATTCGTACTACAGCCACGCACATTCAGCAACCCTAACAATAGGGTTCGGAGAGGCGTGAGCCTCTCCTCCCCCCGTTTGTCTTGCCGTCTTTGAGGAAGGGTCTTACTGAGAACGGGATTCCTAGCCCCTTTGACGCTCTTTTGATATCCTATTAAAACACGCAAGGGTAGCGGTAGCACGATTCTACTCCCGGCTACGGGGCGCCCTCTCAGTCGCCTTCTAGAACGCGCGGTGGATACGGTAGCAAGATTCAAAAGCCCCGGCTACAAAGCTAAAGCAAACTACAAACGAATAATGCTCAGTTAAGGAAGGATCCTAATATATCGATGTTTTTCAACTCTAGACAAGTTCAATAACAGAAGAATAATCATCAGTTAAGGATACATCACTCTCTGTGTATCTGCAAGGATTCTCTACACAGATTGGTTCATTTCTTATTATGTAAAAAGAACTTCTTGCTTGCTAAGTTTCTTCGAAAATAAAAAATCCCTGTGAGTTTTTTTTATACCTAACTAATCGCCAGACTAGCAATTATTAAAAATTCAACCTGACGGCCGGTCCCATCTAATCTAGAAGTAGCTACACCTTGAAAACAGATTTGGTCAGTTAACGTCTACCGGTATCGGACCGATCAGGAAGGAGGAGAGGAGGGCGGGGGCATTGCAGCGTTGAGGGGAGAGGACCGAGGATACCACAGCGCTTAATACCAATTTGCTAGCACTACCTATGCTCAAATAGAAGGATAAGTATGAATCTGGAGTGGTCGACTAACCCCATGATGAGATGAGTCAACCAGAGTAGCATATATGTCTGCAAATGACGGATTTTGTCCGCTCTATGGGAATTTGCTCATAACATATCACCGGGGCATTGCATGCAACCTTGAGTCAGCGGGCAGAAGACTGTCGACGCGATGACAGGCAGCGCGAAGGAACTGGTTTTAGCAGCCGGACAGATGGATAGCTTATCTATGTTTATAGTTAGTAATTAGGTTATATATTTACATAAGGGTATTAGCATTTTAATGTTCAGGTATGATGTATTGCAACTTTGTTGCATGTCATGTTGCATATATGCATTTTCAATGCTGGGTCCTCTGAATGTTTTTTGGGGTCATGACAACATACATTTATAAGTAATTTTTAATGATAATAACAGTTACATAACAATTTACAAGCTGTATTAAAGGTTAATACTAAACACATATTCTTCTTGCACAAATCTTGATTTCGGGATATGTTCCTGATGAAATTTTCAATCTTGGTATTATTTCTACATCGTTCGATATTGATCAATAATCATGTGGCATAGATTCAATTAGTTTAATATTAGTTTTTGCGACTGTTTTAATCAGTACCTTTTGCTTTGTTTAGTTACTCCAGCAGTAAATCCTTCTATTGTTTCCTTTTGTTATCAGACATAGAGAAATCCATAGAATAAATAGGTGAATGATACATTCCTTCAAAGGAAGATAACCCAAGAATATATTTGACTCATTTTCAGGTGGTGAGCTGCTTGGTATCAGCTTGATATTGAATTTTAGGCAATGTTTTGTGTTTTTCAGTCTATTTATTTCACATGCATATAATATCTAAATGTTAAGATGTTAATTTAACATCTTAAATTTTAATTTAACCCTGTTTCGGACTGAGTTGAGGCTAATTTCATCCGATTTTTGTACGTACTATCCCCTATTGGCGTAGAAGTATTCCACATCATTTACTATAGGTTTCAGTTATGTTGCTTGCATGTCTTGGAATCTTATTCACATCAGTTGTTTGTTTGGTTACATGCTAGTTTTTTTTCATTTATAAGGGTTTTTAATGTATGTTTTGAGTAATGTAGAGAATTGATCTTCTTGCTTTGTTATAACTCAAGAGTTTTAGTATGGGTCTTTCAGTTTTGCATGTACTCAGTTCAATTTCTTATAGGCTATGTATTGGGTATTTTTATACAATTATAGGAATATAACGTTTGTATCTGCAATGTAAAACATTATTTCAGGTATAATTCAGTTACAAGTTGTATATTTTTAGTGTTTTATATATCTTCTTATATCCTGGTACAATGTTTGATGTGGTTATTAAAGATATAGAAGATCCCATTTGTTACAAGCTTGGTCTTGCTGTTAGGTTATTGTATGTTTATTGTAGCACTATTTTTCAATATTTAGGAGGAGTTAGAGAGTCCTTTAGGCAAAAACCTTGTTCTGTTAATGCCTATTTGTGTAAGTAGACCGATTTACTATGATTGATACCCTTAGTGTATTACATTTTTGATGTGAATAAGAGCAGAGTAGAGAATCTTACTTGGCTATTTTATAGTTATTGTTTTTGTTGTATGATTTCTCCACGATAATCATAGGAATGTATGTTCAAGAGGTGTAAATCTGTGCTACATCTTTGTGGAATTTTGTAATTGAACCCTAGCAAGCATTTAGTTCAGCGTTTTAGAAGACTATTTACTGGATGGTGGGGGTCCTGGTGTAGAGGTGGTGTACACTCTCAGGAGGTCAATAGGACTTCGTCCTAATTCAACGTGATTTTGCAATTTCTTGTAGACGTCGGTCTCAAGTTTCATGGGTTGGTTAGAGAGGTTCTCCAACAAGCTGCTATTTGTTGTAGTGATTTACTCAAGTCATCAGTGAACAGAAGCCCAGCTTTTTATGTCTACACTCTTTGAGACTCATGTCAGCCCCATTCTTGACCACTGTACCTGTGTATAGATTCTTGGTTATATCCAGGATGTTACTGCTCAATGTTGTTCAGAGATGATTCTCACCTTAATTTCTTCCCTTGGTTGCCCCAAGACCACCCCACACCCCAGCAAGGCCAGAGTGCAGAGCATGACAGGAGGCACAAATGCCACAGCACACCAGACTGCAAAGACCGGCAAAACAATGGAGTGAAAAAAAAACTGGAAATTTGTGCTTCAGGCAACTGATCATACAGCAGTTATGTTGGTCACAATATGAAACATACACATAAATATATACATGTATACACACATATACATATAATCTAAAAAAATAAAAATACATACATGCTTACACACGCATCCCTACAAATTAATCAAACTTCATCAGCCTAGTCAAAATCTAAAAATTGCTTCTGCATCAGATCAGCAAGGGCTTGCTTATAGCGAGTGATATCTGTCAACTGCACTATGTCAGCAGGCAAGCCATTCCACACACCAACACATCTCACAGTGAAAGACCTACTGCGGACATCAGAGGAGAGAGGAGGAAACGCCAGCTTCAGCCCATGACCTCTAGTACCAACTCTCGGAGCCTAAGAAAACATAGTTAGCAAATCCTCTGAATTCCCATGCAAAATTTTCCAATATTTGATCAGGTCTGCCCAAAGAAGCCGGCCCTTAATGGAAAACAAATCCAGGCTCCTCAAACGATCACCATAGTCCATGCCATAAAGTCCATCAATATTTTTAGTCCATCTCCTCTGGACAGACTCCAGCAGCCTGTAGTCCCCACAATATCCAGTGTTCCAAACGCAGGATGCATACTCAATAAGGAGACGGATATGCAAAACGTATAGGGACAGCATAAATTTCCGCAACCTGCAAACAGTTGATCTCAACAAACAGTTAGCCAACCCACCACCCTTTGAAGACACAACACGAATATGATGGTGGAATCAGAGACTGGTATCTACACTGACGACCAAGTCTCTGTGTGTAGGAACAAACTTCAACACTGCCCTGCAGGATGTACTGGTTAGCTGGAACCAAAGCATAGAAATCAATAGGACCTCTAAAAAACTGCAGCACAACACACTTATCTGGATTCAGTCCAAGGTTCCATGACCGTGCAACAGAGTCAACTGCATCCAACCCATTTTGCAGTGATTGGACACCTTGAGCGGCAGACTCAGTGTCCTTGCGCGAGTATCTCAAGTACAACTTGTAGTCATCAGCAAATGCTTTGAATTTGCATGAGAGACCACTAGAGATGTGATTAATATAAATCAGGAACAACAGTGGCCCAAGGACAGAACCCTGAGGCACACCACTCGTCACAGCAACTGGGCTGCTCAAGCTGCCATTCACACAAATGCTCATCACTCTGCCAGAGAGGAATGCAGAGATACAGGCTAGCAAAAAATTACAAACGCCTAAGGATTCCAATTTGGACCGGAGCACAGCATGAATCACCACATCAAATGCCTCTGAGAAATCCAGCATCACAACATCCACAATCCATCCCTCATCAATCCACCTTCCAACATCATCATAGGTCAACAGCAATTGGTCCTCAGTGCTACAACCTCTCCGAAAACCATACTGATGAGGTGATAAAATATTATTGCTCTCAAGATACTCAATCAACCGTGATACATGGACTAAACAGATGCATTGCACGTCTAAGGTATTGTATTGTGTCTGGGTGTTACCTCTAAATTTGTTATGTATCAGTGGTAGATTGCTGAGAAGTGACCTAGTAAAGCATTATAGTTTGTTGCTACAACACAGTGGGCTTGGATTTTGTCCTGCTATAGAGGCATAGCATAAGTTAGGTCTAGGAATTTGTTATAGATTTGAACAGGTATTGCAGTAAAAATAACATTATTCTCATACTCGGTGTTAAATGTTGGATATTTTTGATATGGCTTTTATGTTATTAGTAAACAATCTCAGTCATGAACCAGATCACCTGGGGATATTGGAGTAGGATTCATTGTCTGGGTGTGGTAGGAAACACCATTTATGATGGTTAATCATTGTTGCATAGAGTAGAGAAGAGAATCTTATTTAAATATTTTTTAGTTGTTGTTGTATATTTGGATTGAATATCATAGAAATATATCTGTACTTGATATGAATTTGCCTAATTTTATGGAATGTTGGGTATAAAATACGATTATTTGGATGTAATGCTCCAAAAATTTGATATGTTTCCCCTCCCAACATTGGATTTGGGTCCGGTTCCATGTCGTCTTGGAGAACTAATCTACCGGATTTGTGTTGGTTGTTAGTGTTAAAATTCTTCAATAATTTAATGTACTTCTCAATTATATTATCCGCTCTCATGTCTTTTCTAGATGCTTGTTCCCGCAAGTCTTACTTATATATAAATATTTGTGATACATTGGCATTTGTACACTTGAAAGTTTTTGATTAATTCAGGCTTTGATATGAGATTGCATTCCAATTCAGAATATCTGTCTTTTTTGAGCGTTCACAAAATCCACTTAAGCATTTCTCACTGAAGGTTTGTGATGATGACCGTATTCCTAACTAATCCTAACCTAATCTAACAAAGAATTTTTTCCCACTTGTTTTCATACTTGTGTCAAGTATTTCTTCAATGATTCAAGCTTTATTCACATCAAATCTATCCATTTGACTCCGTTTTTTACCAATCTTTAGCA
>SDVV010008538.1:0-17157 GCA_016164225.1 Gammarus roeselii | reverse complement strand
TAAATCCATTCAAAAATTACATTATTGTGCTCACGGACTACGTCGAAAATGAAGTAGTAGTCAAAATGACCACAGCAATTTTAACGCAAAACCAAAATGCTAAGATGTACATGGCAGAACCCCTCAATCTGAAAACAATTGAACAGAGGCGCTGTTCCATGAGTCTTTGCCACTCTTTGAGGCTCAAAGTTATCCCAACAGGCAAACTAAGAGACGAATTCACTGGTGCCCCCGACGAACGATTGTTTCATCCAGAGAATGCTAGTCCAAACAATAGTGGAATTATCAAATTTTTCAACACGATAGCACGTTACGTTCCTCTGAGGGTTGAGGCATTGCCATCCCTGTACTAAAACAATGTCAGAAGCAAACAATCGTTACTCTGGTCTCCTCCCTTCCTCTACTTCCCTCCATCATGTAGCCATCATCTCGTATCATCACCCCATCACACGTCAGCAAAGGACATCTACTCGCTGACAACTCACATCCCAGCTCCCTCTTGTCAACCCCAAACTAAAATTTAAACTAGAAATCACCAATCAGTTACTATTTATCATTCCAACACAATTAGCTCTCATGCAACGACTTTTCAACACGGTCACAGCAATAGCGTCTCCTCAGCGCCTCGTCATTTCTTCCTTTATCCTCCTCCTCCACTCCACACTACTCACACAAATTCGTCTAACTATGCTTGCAGCACATCCCCAATCCTCCCCTTCCCCTACCATTCCCTTACCTCAGCCCAAACTTCGACTATACCTATTCCGCTAATCCCTCCCATAAATTACCCTCCTCCACCCATTCTTTCCTCGAGCTACCACTTTCGCTACCATTCCTTAACCTCGGCCCAAACTCCAACTTTACCCATCCTGCCCATCACTCCCTTATATTACCCCCCACCATCCGTTCTTTCCCCTAGCTCCCACCTGCGCTGCCATTCTCTAACCTCAGCCCAAACTCCAACTCCACCTATCCCGCTAATCCCTCCCATATATTTCCCCCCTCAACCCATGCCTTCCTCGAGCACAGTTCAGCTATCCTCAGCCGTGCCTCTCTTCAATCACCGATCTAAATTTCTTTCCCTTGGTTCTGTTTGGTCTCCCCTGCTCCAACCTACCCTCAACAACAAAGAACAGAACCGAAAGCAAGGATATCTCAAACATACAAATGATGCCACTCGAGAAATAGCAACCAGATTCCTAGATAATGTCAGTATGAGTAACGCTGAAGAGCATATTTCAAATCTAAATGAGTGTGGTGTTTCTGACACAAGAAACAATAAAACGGATGAAAGAATACCAAAGCAGGTGACGGAAAACCTGCAACAATTCCCCAAGAACGCCAACATTGACACCATTCTCAATGATTTAAAATTGAAAAGACAATCAACACTAGCAGACGGACATTGTATGATTCACGCGGTGAAATGATTTTTAGTAAAACAAACAGGACTTAACGATGAAAACCTCTTAGAAGTGATAAAAACCAAAGCAATGGAGGAATCCTTTAATTACATAGAAGATTACGGAGCCTTCACTGAGCATAAAAAAGATGATAGGTTTCTCTCCGAGATAGAAAAGTATTTTGAAAACAAAGAGTACAATAGCAGTTTTGGCGATTTAGTCCCCACAATTCTCAGCAACGCACTCAAAATACAAATCACAACACTAGATGAGACAAGCCCGGACATCGTAACGAAAACTGTAATTAATCCAAACAACCTCAAGAGTGATGAAGCTGCTCAATACTAAATATTCGTAGTCAAGAAAGTGTACCACTAAAGTAGTCTTGCACCAACCCACCCGATGAAGCTACATTTCGAACAACAAAATATTGCAGCGAAGCGGAACAAGCATGTGGAAACAAATGTGCAGTGTTCCAATAGGTATTCTCCTTTGCAATACGACAATGATGCATCCATATTCGATGAAGAGATGCCTCTGCAATCATCCTAAAGTGTCATCAACTGTCCTGTAAGTAAAAACAAATGACTAGAGGCACAAACTGTTCAAGCTGGGAGCAGCCACTACCCCTCAGCAACCATATCCACAAATACCCATATGAACCTAAATAATATCGTGATTAAACATATAAACGTTAAAAGCTTAGGAACAAAGATGGATCACATCAAAATGATGATGGAGGAGGACTCAATTGACATTCTAAGTCTGACTGAAACCTGGCTGGAATCTAATATTAACACTGCCTTCATCGAGATTGACGGTTTCAATGTTTATAGAAAAGATAGAGAAAGGAAAGGAGGTGGAACCGTGATTTATGTGCGATAAGAATACACCTCTTCTCAAGTAATGCTTAACGACAGCAATGAAGTTGATGACCTTTGGGTGAACATCCAGGTACGAAAAAATAAATCGTTTGTTGTTGGTTCTCTTTACAGACAACCCAAAACAAGTGTACAGTCTTTTCAATACATTGAAGAAAGATTTCGAGAAGCTATCCGCTTAGGAAAATCGCTGTACATTTTGGGAGATTTCAATGACAATCAATTGAAATTGAAATCCAACAGTATGAAGCCGATTTTAGACAGATTCGGGCTGCATCAGCTCATAAAAAGTGCAACAAGAATTACTCCCGAATCCCAAACTTTATTGGATCTGCTCATAAGTAACACTCCGTCTTCCATTGTTATCACAGATGTGGAGCCCAATTCTTTCGCGGACCAACACAAAATAAACTGCACCATTAACATCAAAAAAGAGAAGAAACAAGTGTACAAAATACCCTGTCGTACAAAAAGAAATTACACTGCTGATAAATTCAGAGCACAACTAGTGGCAAACGTCGAGATGATAAAACCAATACGAGATGATAAGACAACGTCACAGAGCAAGCCCAATTACTCACAGACTATCTTCTCACATGTCTGAACTCTGTGTTGCCAACGGAAACTAAAACAATGAAAGACGTGCCGGTTAAATGGATTACAGAGAAACTGCGAAATGAAATTGCACTTAAAAAATATCTCAAAGGCAGAGCAAAACGAAGCATCACTTGGTTAGAATTTTTTCGAATTCAAAATAGAAGAGTCAAAAGAGAAGTCAGGAGGGCAAAAATTAAATACCATCATGATGAACTAGAACAGTGCATAAACAATCAAAAGGAACGTGAGAGAATTGTTCCCTACAAAAAAAAGATCACCTCGCCTTCTTATCCGAATACTCAAGCAGCTTCAGAGAAGTTTAACAACTACTTCGCTGGAATTGGGAAACAGGTTTTTGAAGAGGTGACCAAGGAAGCTTATCAAAGATTACAGAGCGACGCTGCAGATACATGGAGTCCAAATGCTTTTGATGGAGACAGCGACCAAGAAGCAAACGTCAAATGGAAAGCAAAGCAAGTATCGCAACACGAAGTAAAACGAGCTGTACTTGCCTTGAGGAACACAAATTATACAGGAATAGATAATTTAGCCCTTCAATATCTGAAAGACAGCCTTATAGTGACCTTGCCTTCTATCAGCACAGTTATTAACACCTCCATAGCTAGTGAAACTTTTCCTGAGATCTAGAAGCATGCAATTATAAAAGAAATTCATAAATCTGGGGACATGAATGAACCATCCAACATAAGACCGATCAGTCTTCTGCCTGTCCTATCCAAGATTCTAGAAAAGGTAATATCTATCCAATTGATTGACTTCCTCGAATCAAACAAGCTGTTCAATGCCTGCCAGTATGCTTATCGGCGAAAATTGTCGACAGAAGACGCACTTATGAGCATCACTGAAGATCTGTACAAAAACTTTGATTAGGGGCAGATATCTCTGCTGGTATTGCTAGACTTATCAAAAGCATTCGACAGTGTAAGCCAAACAATTATTTTTGGCAAGCTCCGCAACATCGGAATTGACCCTACTTGGTTCGAAAGTTATCTGATGAATCGACAACAATCAGTAAAACTCGATAACGCAACTATGTCAAATTCGGCCACAGTTGCCTCTGGGGTCCCTCAAGGTTCGATACTTGGCCCTTTGTTGTTCCTGGTTTTCGTAAATGACATCGACTGTAAATTACCAAAAAATCAAGCGAAGATGGTAATGTACGCCGATGATGTTCAAATATTGCTTTCCCGAAAGCCGTCGGATCTGAATGCACTGAAAGACGACGCTGAGACAGCGTAACTAATCTGAAATCTTGGTATGATAAAAATGGACTCAAGCTAAACTCTGAGAAAACAAAATGCATCTTGTTCGGCTCAAACTCAAAAAGAAAAACAGTTCCAATAAATTTCTCTATCAGGATAGGCAAATCTGACATTCCTGTTGAAGATAAAGTTATAAGTCTGGGAGTATGGTTTGATCCCGATCTTTCCTTCAAACACCACGCAACTACTCTGTGTTCCAAGCTGAATGGAACACTTTTGTTCCTAAACTCCGCCAAAAAAGAATTGGATTTCAAATCAAGATTACTGATTGTCCACGTTATAATATTTTCTCACATTAACTACTGTCTTTCAATTTGGGGGAAATGCACCAGAACCCAAAAAGAGAAAGTACAACGTTGTATAAATTTTGAAGCAAGAATAACATGCGATGGTAACCACAGAAAACGAGACCACGTAAGTCCTCTCCTCGAAAAATTACAGTGGCTCAATATCGACAACAAACTGGCACTCCATGAGTCGATCAGAATTCATAAAGATCTTCTAGAAAAACATTCACCCGGCAGCCAAAGGCACATATATTATCGAGGTGAAAAGAACAATCGATTCACAAGAAATAATGATACTCTGCACGTTGAACACAGGAAAACAGAAACTGCCAGTCGAGCGTTTTCGATTACTGGGCCAAAATCCTGGAACAACCTCCCTACAAGCCTCAAAAATCTTGAATCCAACAAGTCCTTCAAGAATAGGCTTAATGACCATCTTTTGACCGATCAATTCAAAACGGAAACTTTGCCAACAAACTCAAGCTACTGTAAATGCATAATACCATAAACCAGAAGATGCAATCCTGTTCATGACGACCACCACCACCATAACTCTCAACATTGAGACACCATCTCATCGTTTTTACTCAGACGATACATATGTTTTCTATGTTGTTACCGATCACAATTGTTTTTGCCAATTACCATAAGTGTTAACTAGCGTTTTGTCTATTTCTATGTTTTAAATGTTCCAGTCGTTTTAGTATAATTAAAATACGAACTCAGTTTTTTCGAGGAATGATTGGCAGCGTATAACTTGACAAATGTTTACTTGATTTTAATATAATTCATTGAATTATTTCTAAGTATAACGGTACCATTTTTGATGATACAATCATTGCCTTATAGGCCAACCTTTGACTTGTCTTTTATAACAGATGTATATTCATCCAACTTCTGTACTCCAGCATTGTATTATTTCTGATTGTCAATCATTTAATCATTTCCTAGCGGTCTTGAAGTGTGTATTTGTATATTCAATTGTTCGGCGTGTATTTTAGGTATGATATTTTTTTATATAACTTATGTCACCTATTCATCCCTTCATTATAAATACAATGGTTTAGAGCCATCCTTACAATATGTTAGTGCTTTTCGATTTCCCCAACCCTATATTGTGTTCATATTTTCTGTAGAATTCATGTCATCCATCCATATCTTTGTCATCGTACAATAATGTAGACAACTCATTACAATATATTAGCACATTTTGATGTCCCATCCCCATGTTCTTGGGACTCTAACCATATGCATGCGTGATTTTGCCACCACATATACTTGTTATTTTCCACACCCATGTATTTCGTTGCTTATCAGCCCCCAAGTATTTTTATTTGCCAGCCCCGCGTGTCACTGGTTTTTCCAACGCTATGTAGTCAGAATTATTTTCTCATAATAGACATTTCTGTATGTGCACAGATGATACTATTGTAAATAATATTTTCGCTCCATGTAATCCGAACCGGCGGCCCCTAGAGATGAGCAGTGACGAATTCAAATTTAACTTTCGAGGAATGATAGGTAGCTCCCAGCTTTGGCAGAGGCCAACTCACTGGAATATATTTTATTGAATCATATTTACAATTTACCATACTATTTCTGAAGATACAATCATTGTCACATAAGCTAATATTGTGTTTCATCTTCCATACCAGAAGTATATTAATTCGGTTTCTGTACTCCAGTTTCGAGTTATTCTTATTGTCAATCATTGAATCACTTCCTAGCGGTCATGAAGTGTATATATTTCAGTGCTATGTATATATTTTTATGAATAACTTATGTAGTCTATTCACCATTTCATTATTTCATACAATGTTTCATACTCATCTTTACAATATGTTAACGCATTTCGTCATGAAATATGTATATCCAGTGCTATGTATATATTTTATGTACAATTTATGTCACCTATTCAACCCATAAGTATTCATATCTTACCCCATCTTTACAATATGTTAGCGCATTTCGATTTCCCAACCCCATGTTCTCAGGATTTCTTAGCTTCATGTGTTGGCGGTTTTCCCAATCCTATGTATTTCGTAATTTTCTCAACCCCTTGTATTTCGTGGCAGGCATTCCTGATTCTTTCCTCAAATAAGATGTTGGCTGTCGATCATCGATTATAATATTATAATTTATAATCGGTCGCATGAAATCAGAACCAGCGGCGAACTTTAAATTGAATTTTCGTTTACGTTAACTCAAATAGTGTTCCCGGCAATAAAGTTTTATGTGTTCTATTTAGAAAAATTGAAAACCCATTGCCAGATGATTGATGTAAAGGATTTAATAACAATTTAATAATTATACTAATTGTCATCCATATATGTATGTATGTGTGTGCACATATGAATGTGTATTATACTGATTGTTATCCATACATGTAGTTAGATGTGAGCAAATATGAATATTTATTATACTGATTGTTTATCCATATATGTAGGTAGGTAAGAGCACATAGGAATGTGTATTATACTGATTGTCATCCATACATGTAGTTAGATGTGAGAAAATATGAATATTTATTATACTGATTGTTCATCCATATATGTAGGTAGGTAGGAGCACATAGGAATGGGTATTATACTAATTGCCATCCATGTAAGTAGGTAGGTGTGTTCATATGAATGTGTATTTGTATGTATACATGTATGATGGTATATTGTGAATTCCATTCAGTTCCATGCAGGCGAGCCAGCAGCACACTAGAGATGAGCTGCGATGTATTCATTTTGGATTTATTAATCCCATGCACATGTGTTTTTCATAAGATTTTCAATAACATATATTGTGAATCATGTTTTGAAACATGAAGTAGCAACAAATCGGCTGCCGACAGATGTGCTCTCACAAATTCACTTTATCTCTCGTTTCTCTAATTCAAATAGCGCATATGAAAACTAAGTTTGATGTATTATACCTAAGTATTGACAACATATTGCGAGACGATGGAAACAAAATGATTTAATAATAATAATATGATGGGACCTTTAAATTTTGATGTAGCCCGTAGCAATAGTTATCTATTGGATAATGTCAGCGTATATATACGTTTGGAACCTGCAAAACCAAGTACTTTCTTCAAACACATGACAATGATGAATACATCTATTTAGTTGACTCATGCAATTTATGGTGTAAGAAGGTTAAACCATATCGTACAGCTTTGGCTGCTCTGAATAAAGCACTCACGAAAAACAATGACATGATTGAATACGTGTTCGACCGACCTATTGTCAAAACAATTGTATTTCCTACAGGTCAATACTCCATCTCTTTTGATTCCCCTTTCAACGGGGTTGTTCCACATAAATTAGCCCTGTTTTTCATTGAAACGTTATTGTTGATGTAAACGGGAACAGTGTAAGCGACATTAGATCATCCTTTCCTATAGAATGCGCGCAAGCGTACCATCAAACACTTTCGGCTCAAGGGACACGTAACAGCTCTCAACTCATCATAGAACAAAATTTTCCTGCAGGAAGAACTATAATTGTTATAGATACATGGCCAACCGACTCTGAATATGTCATTAGCCTTGAAAAAAAACAAGCATACGAATAACGGTGAATTACGAAACTCCACCCACTTAGAATAAGATCTTGTTTCAGTTAGGTTATACACTCGGTGTCATCCAAATAAATTCGGCAAGGAGGGTGTTCCCCAATTATCTACAGTAACCATGGATAATAATCAAATTGAAAATATATAAAAGAGCGACCCGATAATGAATCGTGCCTATATGAATGAGTATGCATCCAATGAACGGATACATGATTGTAAACAGCGAAAACTATCCTAATGAAATGGGTCATTGGATATTTATATTTAAAGCGGTAATAAGCACTACTGTACTGCCGTACTGCCTTTATTTCGCCTATTATCTATGTCAAAATATACCCGTCAAAAAGATAATCGACCGGTTCCCCAACAGCGAACGACGTAGAAATGATACCAAGGTTTAAAAATTAATCATGAATGTATCCGGAAATTGACATTCATGCAAAAAAAATATGTGTGGGGTTTTAACCTTTATTACTGCACGTAAATTAATATGTAACTGTTAGATTTATTATCAATAAAAATATTATCGTATACAATGTATTATTATCCCATAACACTCAGAAGACTAGCAATGAAATTGCAGAAATGCAATATATCACAATGAATTGCAATACTGTATGCCTATCAATAAAAATGCGATAAAATACCCTGTACCAACGGTAACCCATCTGTAAAGGTATTAATATACGAAAAATCCAAAAGCCGTCCATCCGTCCGAATGAGTCAACCGTTAGTCACCCGTAAGCCACCCGTAAGCCGCCCGAAAGCCACCCGTAAGCTATTGTCCGTTATCTGACTCACGATAAGATAAGGTCCCCAAACGTAATTAACTTGGCCCAAAAGTGATTACCTTTACCCAAAAGTAATTAATAATTCCAATGTCCTAGTTACACAGGGGCTAAGTCGGACAATCAAAGTAATTAGATTCATGTTAACCACTACATTGTCCGAATCAAAAATTCGCGTTTCGGCCCTATAAAAACTACTTAAGAGGGGATATTAACAAAATGGAACGTATTCAGTACCGAACAACAGAAATGATTCCGGAACTGTGAAATAAGACATTTCCGCAAAGACTCGACGAACTTAAACTGAAATCACTTGAAAGAAGACGACTTAGTGGTCAGTTAACTGGAACCTTCAAATACCTGAACGTATTTACTAGAGCTAGCCACGAGAGCCTCTTTGACCTTGGCTATAACCAAAGGAACAGAAATAATGGACAAAAATTGCAGCCTAACCATTTAGAACGTCAGTGGCCTTAAGATTTCTTGCCAGTCAAGATACCAACAATTTGGAACCGCTTAGCACTAGATGCGGTTAACAGTAATAACGTAAACACATTTAAAAACTGCCTCGACAAACACTGGGAGACCAATCCACCCCCTTACTAAGCATTTGGACCTGTGCTGCCAAGGTGGAAACAACCTCCGTTGGAGCCTTCCGCATCCGGCAGCTCATGAACGATGGCCACCTCATGTAGGCTGGGCTCGCTATAATGCAAATTTGATTTTGGAATACTCCTAGAAGGACTCTTCAGCCCGTCCCCGGCCAACTACTAGATTAGATTAGAGTAAGGAAAACAATCGAGCACGAATGCTCATGTCGAGTGTTTCCTTTGAAAGAAGTAAAAGAAGAGTGGGAGATAGTCAATGAGGCTTTAAAAATTCACACACACATACAGAAAAAGGATTGTTGTAAGGGCAGAATGGAGAACGATCACCACTACCTACTACCACCACCCCACTACTACCCAGGCCATTTCAGCCCCGGAGAAGAAAAGGTTGAGTGTCAGGATGACAATTCAGGATCGGGGTGAACAAGATGGGAAAAGGAGTATTTAGGATCCAGGCGGTCGCATCTCAGACAGTCGAGCAGAGACGGACACACCCATACGCTCAGCGGACTCACACTTTTCCTCGAGCGCATACCTGTTGGCTTCCCCAGAGATTGGGTCAGACGGACTCCAACTAAGTATTGGGTCTACTTCCAAAGGAACACATGGGAATTCAATTTTGACAAATATGTGCACGTTTGGGAGCGCAACACACCCAGTTGCCGGGGTAGTGGTCCGCCCCCATGTGCTCAGAAGATTAGGTCTTCTGTACGCAAGTGATTCTTTGAAAGCTGTCGCACTTCAAGGTGAGACGTTGGAGTGACGTCTCTTGGTAAAGGAGTTGCTTGTGGCATTTCTTGAGTTTTGTCATAAGCAAGAAACAGGAGTATTTTAAATTTTCTAAAAACGGGTATTACTGCACGTTTTGGTTAAAGGAGGCCCGAATATTTACGTTTTGAAATTATGTTGGATCGAGTTAAGTCAGCAGAAACAAAAATATTTTAAATGTTGATAAACAGTTATTGCATGATTTTAATCCAAAAAGGCAAAAACCAATATTTAACTTTTTAGATTAGCTCGAACATCAAGTTAGTCCACAAAATCGATATTTTTTGTTCAACTTTTAGTCAAAACTGGTTTTTGAATTTTGGAAAACAAAATTGGAACGTCTGTGGAAAAAAGTTAGCACACATACGTCTCTGTTCCCTGCTGCACTAGGTCTTGCCCGAATCTGTGCTACAAAAGAGAGAGAAAACGGTTAGTTCTTTCACACTGTATAGAGGAATAACTTTCTAGGTGAGTTTCCGAAAGGCATCTGCGATATATGTCATTATATTTCATTATATATTTCAGGGTGAGACACCAGTGCGGCATCTCCTAATATGGAACCGGCGTTGCCACCCACGGGAAGCAGTTTTCTGATATGTCATTTTCTTTTTTCTTCTTCCCTTCTGACACGAAAAGAAGAGGAGAAGAAAAATAGAGTAGCATCGTGTTGACAGTGTCCATCCATAGGAGGGTACTAACAGATTCAACAGATGGATGTTATCCTCATTTCTCTCCATTCTTCTCTCTTACGACGGGGAGGGAAGCATAGTAGGAAGAAAAATGCCATCATGTCGGCAAAGGTCCCTCCGTGGGAAGATACTCATTGCCTCAACAATGGATGATATCTGTCGAATCTAACGTCGTACCGTTGAGTTGAGCAAGCTCTCCTCCTGGTGCGGGATGGATTTTTTTCATATCACGGGGTTTAGGGGTGAGCTGCCGTTGCGACTCATCGGTAAGCGTCGCTGGGTCGCCGGCAGACTTCCCCCGCACTTATTTGTCGAATCTTCATCGTACCGTAGAGTTGAGCAACGCTCTCCTCCTAGTGCGGTTTGATTTTCGCATTTCATGCGGTATAGGGGGTGAGCCACCGTTGCGGCTCATCGGCAAGCGCTGCTGAGTCGCCGTCAGACTTTACCCGTACAAGTTCATTATTATTGTTGTCTATCTTTCCCAATTTTTATACTCCCTTGCTTCCCACGCAGGGAGGGTAGAAAATTAGAAGAAGAAAAAAAACATCCCTGTACTTCACCCGCGACTCTGTACTCGTTTGGTGTCATTGGCATAAACAAAACTTGGCCCACTCGCAACGAAATCAGTCAAACTCGCAACGAAGAAACCTGGCAGCAGAGATAATGCTACCGGGCTACAAAATGTTCAGCGTGGACAAATCCACCCCTAGTAAACGAGGGGGTGGGTTCGTGCTGTACGTAAAGGAGATACTGCACCAATTTCTTATTGAAACGCTCGCCACAGTTTCTTGCGAAATACTCAACGCATAAATCAAAGTGGCCCATGCTACATTGAAGCTGACATTGGTGTACCGCAACAGTCACACCTTTGCGGAACAAGATGCCCAGCTCTATGAGAAGCTGGAAGCAATAGTTTCCAATAATCAGGAGACTATTATTTTCGGTGAATTCAATCTCCCTTATATTGACTGAGTGAGCTTAACTTCACAGACCCCAGGCAATAAACTAACGCCGTTCATCGACGATAATGGCATGACCCAGTATGTTCGTGAGCCAACCAAGGGGAACAACATACTGGACCTAGTCATGTCAGCTGAGGAGCGCTTGGTGGGCAACATCCTAGTTGGCTACAAACTGGGAGGTGCTGACCACAACGCGGAGAAATTCACTATCAAAGTGCCCCGTCCAGCCCCCAGGGAGCTATACGTCGCTCAATTTTGCGCGAGCAGAATTCCAGAGGATGGTGGACACTTGCTACCGCATTCTCAATGAGAGGGCTTGTGAGGCCAGCGACCGATGTATACCCTTGAGGACAATAGATTCCGCTCAAAGGATCAGGCCCCCTTGGTGGAACGTCGAAGTTGCAAGAGCCTTGAATCGTCTCGATCCATTAAATGCGCAACGAATGAGGGACATCACCGCAGAGGCTGCAGAACTGCATCGACTGGCGTGTAAGATAGCCGCTAGACTTGTCCGATCCTCTAAGCGCACACAAGAGAAAAACATTGCGGATAACCCCAAAGAAACCCAAAGGATTTCTATTGCTAAGTCAACGAGCGTAGAATTGCTAGGGACTCAGTTGGTTCGCTAATGGATGAAGATGGTGTTCTCAGAACGTCACCTGAGGACATAACCAGTGTCCTGAATAGTTTCTTCTGTTTAGTGTTCACAGTTGAGGGCCCCAGTTGCGAACGAGATATTGTTTACGCTGGGAAAGTCAGCCTCAACGACATTGCGTTCACACAAGAGGAAGTTGTCAAACAACTTGAGAAACTGGACATTTACAAATCGATCGGTCCCGATGGACATCACCCAAGAGTTCTTAAGGAAACTCGAATACAATTGGCGGATTCCCTAACCCACATTTTTAAC
Organism: Gammarus roeselii; assembly: GCA_016164225.1. NCBI lineage: Eukaryota > Metazoa > Arthropoda > Malacostraca > Amphipoda > Gammaridae > Gammarus > Gammarus roeselii. The sequence goes on along the minus strand of SDVV010008538.1, from coordinate 4,411 downwards.
TTATCGATGGCGAGTGGCGAGGTCCCCGAAGACTGTTGAGTTGTCCATGTCACGGCAAACTTCCAGAAAGGTGACCGACAATCGCCCAGCAACTTTCGACCGATCAGCTCGACGTCGATCGTGCGCTGGACTACTTCAATGAGGTGATCAACGTGTGCGACCGCCGCAAGGTAGTGAATGTTATCTACCTAGACTTCAAAAAAGCCTTCGACATGGTGCAACCAAAGAGACTGTTACACAAAGTCTTGAGCTCGGCATCGGTGGCAACGTACTTCGCTGGCTGCGCTCCTGGCTAACATGACGCAAGCAAAAAGTTAGCATCTGCAAGGCTTTGTCCGAGTGGGCCCCTGTTACCTCTGGGGTACCCCAGGGGAGCGTCTTGGGTTCTTTCCTCTTCCTCATCTATGTAAACGACATGGCTGAGGGGCTTCTGTCCAAGGTATCGAAGTTTGCCGACGACACGAAACTCTGTCATGCAGCATGGATGGAGAAAGACAGAGTTGAGATTCAAAAAGATCTTGAAAACTCGTCCAATGGTCGGAAGCGTGACAGATGCCCTTCAATGTGGCAAAATGTACAGTTTTGCACATGGGGTGATGCAATGCCTACTTCAACCACACGATGGCAGGAAGCGATCTTGCAACTGTTGACCAGCAGATAGACTTGGGCGTCCTAATCTCGTGAGATTTAAAATGGAACGCGCAGGTCAAAGAAAGTTACAAGATAGCTAATCGTAACCTTGGTTACATCTCCCGTAACTTCTTCTGCAAGACGAAAGACATAGTACTGCCATTGTACACGTCCCTCGTCCATCCCCAACTCGAGCATGCAGTCCAATTCTGTTATCCACACATGAAGAGGGACATAGCCAAACCGGAACGAATTCAACATCGTGCTACTAAGCTCATCCCGCAGCTACGCTACCACAGCTACAAGGATAGGCTGAAAAAGCTTGGCCTCATCACCCTCGAGCAACGAAGGCTGAGGGAACGGCTCATAGAAACCTTCAAGTACTTGAACGGACTTATTAACTTGAGCCCTGTCGGCCTCTTCGACAGGGACCACAAAAATTCGTACCCGAAACAACAGGGTGAAACTTGTGTGAAAACGTATCGCTACGACTATAGCACAACAATTCTTCCCGATCGCAATCTCGAGGGCTTGGAACAACTTACCAGCTGCGTTAGTTGGATCTGAATCCACGAATGCGTCCAAAAACGCGCTCGACAAGCACTGGGCTACGTGAATCGTTTAACGTGAAAACGGCACGACTTTCCCAGGAGCTGTTTAGATTATAATTATAAGGATATATGGAAGGAGCATGACACGGCTTTCTTCACAGTTCAAGCTATTACTACTAATAAATCACTAGTAGTAACATTAATAGCATTGTCGCTGGTAGTAGTAATTGTTAATTATTGCTCAAAATTTCATTATCAGGATTAATGTAATGATTGCTATTGCAAACCAACTCAAGCGACTGAAAAACTCCATATCGGAACGGAATGCTTTCTACCATTACCATTGCAAGAACAGGCAGACTGGTATTCTACTGTTCATTTTCTACCTCACCTGCGTGAGAGGCAAGAGAGTAGAAAAATAGGGAAATATTGACAACAATTACGATCCAGTACGGGTGAAGTCTGCCGGTCACCCTGCGACGCTTACCGATGAGCCGCAACGACAGCTCACCCAAACACCCCATGATATGAGAATATCAAGCCCGCACCAGGAGGAGAGCATGCTCAACTCTACGGTACGAAGTAGATTTGACAGATATCATCCAATGTTGAGGCAATGAGTATCTTTCCACGGAGGGACCTTGCCGACATGATGGCATTTTTCTTCCTACTTTTCTACCCTCCCTGTCGGGATAGAAAAGGAGAGAAATTGGGATATCATCCATCTGTTAAATCAGTGAGTACCTTCCTATAAATGGACACTGTCGACACGATGCAACACTCTTTTTCTTCTCACATTTTCTTCGTGTCAGGAGGGAAGATGAAAAAAAGAGAATACAGATATTTACAGAAAACTGCTTCCCTAGGATTGCAACGCCGGTTCCCTAGTAGAACAACATTTCCTGGAGATGCCTTTCTGACATCTAACCTTGGGATTGTCATTATATCCAGACGATGCTTCTTTGGTGTCTCACCCTAAAATAATTAATTAATTATAATGACATATATTGCAGATGCTCTCCGGCATCACACCTTGAAAGTTATTCCTTTATACAGAGTTTATGAACTAACCGTCTTCTTCTCTCTTCTAGGACAGATTCGGGCGAGACCTAGTGCAGCAGGGAACGGAGAGACGTATTTGTGCTCACATTTTCTACACAGACGTTTCAATTTTGTTCAAAATATAATAACAGGTTTCGCTTTTTTTTGGACTAAGACTTTGCGATAATTGTTTCTCAAAAATTGAACAATATTTTTGATTTTGTGGACTAACTGGATGTAAGAGCCAATCTAAAAATTTAAATATTGGTTCAGCCTTTTTCTGGATTGAAAATTTTGCAATAACTTTTTTTTTTCAAAATTTAAAATACTTTAGTATATGCTGACAAAACTTGATTCAACATAATTTCAATACGTAAATATCCATGTCATCCTTGGACCGAAACATGCAGTAATACAGTTTTTCAAAATTTCAAATACTCGTGTTTCTTTTGAATAAACTCAGGAGATGCCACGAGCAACTCTTCTCCCAGGAGATGTCACTCCGACATCTCACCTTGAAGAGCAAATGTCTTCAAGGAACCACTTGCGTACGGAAGACTTAATCTTCTGAGCGCATGGGGAGGACCACTACCCAGGCAACTGGTTGTGGTTTTCCTCCCAAATGTTGACATACTTGTCGAAATTTAATCTCCATATGCTCCTCTGGAAGTAGACTCAATACCTAGTTGGAATCCGTCTGACTCAACCTTTGGGGCAAGCCGACAGGCATGCGCTCGAGGAAAAGTGTGAGTCCGCTGGGTGTATGGGCATGTCTGTCTCTGCTCGACCGTCTGAGATGCGACCGCCTGGAACCTGAATACTTCTCTTCGCTTCTTGTTCGCCCCGTTCATGAACAAGTCAACCTGACTCCCTACCTTTTCTTCTCCGGCGCTGAAATGCCCCGGGTAGTAGTGGGGTGGTGGTAGTATGTGGTGGTGACAGTAGTGGAGGTCCTTCTCCTTTCTGTCATTACAACCGTCTTTTTTCTGTGTGCGTGAATTTTTGCCCCGTTGACTATCCCCCACTCTTCTTTCACTTCTTTCAAAGGAAACTCTCGACATGAGCATTCGTGCTCGTTTGTTTTCCTTACTATCATCTAATCTAAAACGCCACAGACTAGGTCAAAGTAGGCCAATCGGAGCATAGGAAAAAAACATTCAATTTTTTTACATATCACGAAACATCACTTCCCGGTGTTCTTCATGATCAGGTCTGAAATTAGAAGAGGCATTGGTTCGAAAAACTTGATTCGCAGTGATGTAGGCTCTACGCGTGTTTTTGTTCACAATTATCATAATTAGAAATAGCAGTTGTGCTATTTTTGTATGTAACTAGAACAACAACAACAAGAAACAAGTTGAAAGAATGACTATTGTTTGCTTTCACAACGATACATGCTCTCAGCAGGGAGAGGGTTTATCGTGCACCTGGCAGCCATGCAAAGGACCCTACAAAGAAGTGGAGTTATCGTGCACCTGGCAGACATGTACGCATCAAGTAATTCATAACGCTGGTAAGAGGTTATAAATAGGTAAATGATGTTTTTCATAGTGTCGTTTTTTATAGCATCAGTTAGCGTTGGCGGATAAATGTGTACATAATTACCACTGTTTCGTTTCTCCGAAAATACGGAAAAGCCTGTACGAAAAATAGCGGGGATAATTTCTGTTACTGGGTTAATACACTAGCCAGACCTAATCGAAACGAGCTTCGAATAGGTTTCTTAAGACTAAAATTAAATGCATAGCATTCATGAATATTAGGTTTCTTTCATACGTAACAAATTGCGGACAGGTAACTTTCCTCCTTATATTTTTCGTCGCCAGCAGCTCCCCCTGTTTTTGCCATCCTATCGAAAAACGTCTAGTGGTACCGTTTTCACAGAATTCTCTATATTCGCGCTATTGATATTGAGATGTACTAAAACGTATTCTGGAAATTTTTTAGTTGTTACCATGCATGGTAGATAGAACCCTTGAAAAAAATTTTGGTCGGTGCATAGACCATGGTGCTATTTTTCGATAGGATTTCAACGGTCTTGATGTCAGACCTTGAATGGGTGTTCTGTCCGAACCGTAGTTTGATGCTGACGATCAACATATATTCGACAATATAACGAGGACCAATTTGTGGTCGTTTCTGGTATACGGTACGTTTTGTGATACAATTGATGTGATATCTATATATCT
>SDVV010008537.1:0-17157 GCA_016164225.1 Gammarus roeselii | reverse complement strand
ACCCAGTTTGGTGCGAGAAATCACCCCGTTTGGTGCGGGAAATCACCCTCAATTAGGGGCCATAGCTTGCCGCATGTTTATTCAAAATATCTTCTTTTTGGTTGATGATAGAATGTTGGAACTTACGGTGCTTCATGGTCATAATAGTAGCTATACGCATGGTAAATACAAAGTTTCTGGCTAATAATTTAGGGTCGACTTAAATTTAAAATAACTCAAAAAGTATGTTGACGAGAAACTTCGTATATACGGTGTGTATAGCAACTATAATGATCATGAAGCACCGTAAGTTTCAACATTGTATCATTAACCCAAAAAAAGTTATTTACAAAAATATGTGTGGCGAGCTACGGCCCTAATTGGGGGTGACTCCTCGCAAAGAACGGGGTGCATGCTTATATTAGTATATATCAGTTGCTTAAAATAAAAGTTATGCTCGTCTTTTGCTGCTGTCACGCTTGACTGTCAAAGGATTTTTTTTTTTCACAGGATTAAATAAAGTTTTTCTTCAATAATTGCAATCTAATTCAATTGGAAGTCATTTCTCCACATCCTGAACTAATTATGACCCTAAAGTATTGGTAAATTAGGGAATATTAGCAAAAAACAATCTTTTTAATAACATGATATAACCGGTAAAAAAATTATTTCTTCAATTCTATAGCAAACTTATTGCATTAACATGAATACAATTCATGCTAGGTAAGGTATTGTTATCTAGATATAAAAAAATAATGGAAAAAATTGTTCCTGGCCATTAAACATAAGTCAACACTTAGGCCTAGACTTGTCATCATGTGTGGGGGCCTGAAAAACACACCTTCAATTTGGCAATTTTTCATAAATTCTGTGCGCGCATCGAATTTCTACAAGTAGCTGATACTTACTAACAAAGACCTGTTCTTTCAAGTCCCATAGTCGAATATTGTGATTTCCAACATTTTGGTGCCCAAAAAGGGGGTGCAACGAGTCACCCTGGGTTTTCGACTGCGGGGAGTCACCCCGGTCGACGCTACGTAACATTTTATTTTAAGCAACCATTATATACTAATATTGGCATGCTCTTTTTAATGGTACTCTCAAATTTTGAATTTTCCCATTTCAATTATTGATACATGGAGGGTGCGGGAAATCATCTCATCGGTGCAAAGAATCCCTCCCGATTAATGGCCATAATTCATCACAATGTTTTTTGTATTTTTTTTTTGTTGTTGTTGATCAAACGTTGAAACTTATGGTACTCTTTATTATCACATATGTAGGTCTTGTGGTGATTTTATTCCTAGTAGCTATTTGACAAGCAACGGATAGTCTTCCACATCCAAGAAATTATCAGTGGCAGTTATATATATAGATGTGGGCCAGATTGCACAATTGGGCACGGGGTTGAGAACATTACGTGCGTTTTCATTGCCGAATATTAAGAACAGAACCAGCCGTGCGCCTCAAAAGCTGAGATCCGCATATCTAGACCTTTGCGTGCGCTTGCAGCAGTATGTTTGCCGAGTTACGTGCGCCACTGTCTGAGACACTGACAAATATATACAGAACAGAGATCTAGAGGTGCGAGGCTGCGAGCGTCGCGAAATAGACAGCAGAATTACATGTGTGTAGAGTTTGAGATGACCGCACATAGACGTAAGCGTCTTTCACCAACCAAGCATCATACATAACAGAATGTAACATTTAGATGATACACTTTCATATGGTAGTTATAAATTATAATGATCAATACCTGTCAGTGCTTATTAAAAATTGCCATTACGAACAATGCTTAATTTTGTACTTCCACTCCGCTGTGTTTTCCATGAATGTTGCAGCATACTTGTTTACATAACGTGTATGACGTCGATGTTCGTTTCCATCTATATTCAAAATGCAGTAATGTTAAATTGTTGTTCGAATCATGCAGGGCGTAATTCAATATTACAGTTTAGCTATTGTTGCATTCATACCAAACGCTGATTCTCTTTGACTTGACTGATATTGCCCGTTGTATTGTGAATCGTCAATTTTTTATACTCCCACCAAAAAAATGCGATATTGGTTTTTGTTCGTTTCTCTCAGTAACTGATGACAATCCGGACTGTTCGGTCACAGAGATTAGTAGTTCTTCAATGATGGTTATGCGCAGTGGTTAGGAATCTCGGTGTCAGTTTGAATTAATATGCTATGGAGGAAAATGCGTGCATGAAATTTTAGCACAACAAATATTTTTGAAAAATTGTTAACGTGCGATGTACTGTCTCCGCGTGCGATATTTTGGAAGGTGTCTTCACATGCGCTCCATCTCAAGATTTCACGTGCGCTTCACATATTTCTTATCAATGTTTGCGTGAGCTGCCTGCCAAATTGTGCAATCTGGGATGTGGGGTGCCATCTAATGATGGATGAAGTAACCGTGAAACATCAATAGTTTGTTGCAGATTAACTCTCACTTTACAGTTATGGGTTAGATTTAGTATGTATTTGAAGTTCAATAAGTAGATGTCAAGCTACTATGTTGCACATTTACCCTTCTTATTGAGTATAGCTACTATTCAATGCACCACGCATGACATTGATACAAGATTTCCGCGCATTGCGCTTGCTCAAGCTACATAATTTTAGCGCACTGCAACGCCAGGCAATCCACCACAACAAATGAACTTTTTCCAATAGGGGTCACAGCATCAAAGTTTGAAGAACTTTCACTTTGCATACCAAAATTATCAGGAACCTGAAAAACATACCTTCACTTTGGCAATTTTTTATACATTTTGTGCGTGTACCATCAAATTTCTACAAGTAGCAGATACTTACTAACAAAGATCTGCACTTTTAGGCTCAATAGGCACATAGTGACTTTCCAATGTTTTGGTGCTCATAAGAAGAGTGCGGGAAATCAACCCCAGTTGTCAACTATCCGGAATGACCCCATTCAACGTTACCCAGCGATCTTGATGCAACACAATTTACTGCCACGATTAATGTTGCATTGCTGATAGTAGTTATCTGGATTGCTGTATTTCAAATAAAATTGTGATATATTTGATGCCTTGTGTGTGTGTGTGTGTGTGTGCACAGGTATAGACAGTAATGCACTAGCTAAAATAGAAATAGCACATGACTAGCAATTCGAACAAAATATTGTCATTGAATAGTGAAGTAAAATAAATTGTATGATCCCAAATAGCTAATAACTAGGCACATGTGGACTTAATAGAAACACTTTTAGTAGCTGCCTAAATCAGACCTTGATCATCTGTTGGTAACTTACCTCTGTCATCCCCTCAAGAACTCTGATTGCCAGAAAAGCCTTTGTAGAATGATGAGCAGCCAGAGGAGAGACAATTGTGAGTAGTGCTGTGAGTGTGATGCTCAGCCCATACACCAGCTTCCCACCATAATGCTCAGCCAATACCCCACCCAGGATGTTGGTCAAGGTGTACCCCCAGAAGAACGAGCCCAGGATGAACCCTTGCGTTCGCTCATCCCAATCAAATTCTCCAAGTGGAAGATTCTCATTCTGAAACATGAACAAAATAATTGAAATTACATGTTACAAGAAACTACAAGACTCATGATTGTTCCGTTACGGAAAAGCTCGAAAAGCTGTTGAAGATGGCAAGTTAGCTTTCAAATCCAAACAAGCACTAGATAATAAAGTAGAGAGAGAAGCTATTTCTACAGATCAGAACCAGATTGCACAATTGGGCACGGGGTTGAGAACATTACCTGCGTTTTCATCGCCGAATATTAAGAACCAAACCAGCCGTGCTCCTCAAAGGCTGAGATCGGCATATCTGGACCTTTACGTGCGCTCGCAGAGTATGTTTGTAGAGTTACGTGCGCCACTGTCAGAGACACTGACAAATATATACGAAATGGAGAGCTAGAGGTGCGAGCGCAGCAAAACCGACTGCAGAATAATGTGTGTAGAGTTTGAGATGACCGCACATAGACGTAAGCGTCTTTCACCAAGCAGGCGTCATACAAAACAGAATGTAACATTTAGATGATACTCTTTCTCATAGTAGGTATAAATTATAATTAACAACACCTGTCAGTTCGTTTCAAAAATTGCCATTACTAACAATGCTTTATTTTGCACTTCCACTCCACTGTATTTTCCATGAATGTTGCAGCAAACTTGTTCACATAACGTGTGTGACCTCTGTGTTCGTTTTCCCGTATTGTCATAATGCGGTAATGTTAAACTGGCGTTCGAACCATGAAGGGCGTAATTCAATATTACAGTTTAGCTATTGTTGCATTCCTACCAAATGCTGATGCGCTCCGTCTTGACTGACATTGCCCGTTGTATTGTGAATCATCAATTTTTTATTCTCCCGCCAAAAAAAATGCGATTTTGGTTTTTGTTTGTTTCTCTCAGTAACCGATGACGATCCCGACTGTTTGGTCACAGAAATTAGTCGTTCTTCAATGATGGTGATGTGCAGTGGTTAGGAATCTTGTAGTCAGCTTAAATTAATCTGCTATGAAGGAAAATGTGTGCATGAGATTCTGGCACAAAAAATTTTTTTGAAAAATTGTTTACGTGCGATGTACTGTCTCTGCGTGCGATATTTTGAAAGGTGTCTTCACATGCGCTTCATCTCAAGATTTCACGTGCGCATCACAAATTTCTTATCAATGTTCGCGTGCGCTGCCTGCCAAATTGTGCAAACTGGGATCAGAATGATATTCAAAGTCATGATGCAATGAATATATGATTCCTCAAACAGTCTTATCAAAGCTTTAGAAATAACAGACAACTGCAATAGTTGCTTTTTATATAATTAGTGGCTATTAAAATCTTGAAACTGTTTCTCTCTTATTATAAATTCTCAGCATTCTCAATCTAATCTCCTATGGCTATAAACCAGTGCATGAATAGCAAGCTAATCCATTGCACAAATTTTCCTAGTGACCTAAAATAGCCTCCAGGCTCCAGGGATTTGATAATAAGATAGCTTCAATTAGCTTAGAGTAATTTAAAAGGCGCTGCCTGGGTCTGACAAGATTATTTCAAGCTCTAAAAATGTCTCCGCATAAATTTGCTTACACTCCTGACTCCTCTACTCGACAGTCTAGATACTGGCAACCACATTGAAGATTAAAACACAATGTGCATAAATGATTGTGAGCTGCATTTACAAATTTCTTATAGTGACCAGCATTTAGGATTTTGCAATAATATAACATGTAGCTACATTATAGCAACTTTAGTAACAAACATGATGGCATTTGGCCTTATCTATGTCCTCTGTCTTGTTGAATGTGATGTCAATTTTCAAATATTTTTGGATCGGCAGTAGCTATATAACAGTCATTTCCTCACATTGTGCTGCATGTGATGACTGGAAATTATTACAAAGTATTCCAGTTAGAGGTCTATTTAGAAAGGGGCTGCCAGCTGGTGCCTTTGGGACAATTCTTAAAAAATATCAGAATACAATTATAGCAAACAACTGGCATGATATGTTTGAAGTAGGCACAGCGTACATGAAAAACTTCAATATAAAACGATCACCTTTTCAGTTGTAGTTACAGTGTCGTCGGGGCATGCATCGAGGTCAGTCACTCCATCTTTCAGTGAAGACTTCACTCCATCTCTGCCAACCATAGCAACAATGGCTACAGAGAGGTTAACTCGCATAGAATATAGTATACCATTGCCAATAAAGAGTAGAATAGCGAGGCATCTTCGATCCTTGTTGATATCATGATTGGAAGCCGACATCAAAAAAAAAGACAGGCAAACTTCTTTAGAGGTTAATTTACATTTTTGACTTGTTGGATGTAAACAAGTCTATTTTCATGTCTCTGTTCCATTCATAACGCAATGAGAAATAAAACAACTGATGTTGATCGGAACAGAAAATATTACAAAAAAAAATCTGAACTCCATAAATGAATGAATTTTTCATGCTATATAAGGGAATATATTCTTCATGTATATTTCAAATATTTAGAATAATAGTAAAAACTATGTTATAGACTATCAACGATCTTTAATAATGCCAGACGATGTCATCTTTTATTCCGATGTTTCACGAATTCAGGGTCCCAGGCCACATACGCTTGACTGATGAAACTAAATCAAACTGGTTATAATATACGTAACTTAATTACTACAATTGTCTGAAAGGGCCGCCATTTATGTCCTCTATATGGATAAGAAGATTTAGCGATAGTAACATTATTTAGGAATAAAAATATTATGACCCACATGGTGACTTAACGGTATTTTATTATCAAAGGATCACTGCTCGTTGGTTGTTTCTGGGTCTGGGGTCCTTGATGTGCACTTAGTTTTGTGTTTGGCTGGTCGTTGTCTATGTTTGAATGCAGCTTCTTGAGCACTAAAGATAAAATCAAGCGGAATGCGAACATCATTTCCTACCAGAGGAGTCAAAATCAAAAAAAGTTTGGAATTGACACACTATGTTGTGTCATTGCACATTTATTCCATTAAATTGTATTCAAGCTGCACATGTTCCCAGATGTGCTTGTTTCCATATTATAGTATACGATGAGCCATGTTTCTCTGTGTGTCAGTCCGTCACGTTCCATTAGTAATATGATAAGCAAAGGATAAGGAGGCCCGGGTCAGACTTGTATGAAAATTTGAGGCCTACTACATTCTTTGTTACATCATGACTAGCTACCGAATAATTGGCAAGTGGCCTTTCATGCGACACTGAAATAGAGTTTACGAACCTATGCATAATTGAGCAATAGACTGAAGCAGGGTTGCATCTTAACAACATCAATGAGATGAGAGAAATAATGAAGAAATGCAAGACTTATTCCTATGTAGTCATGACTGATAGGTTCACACTGGTAGCAGGAGGCAGCGACGGGAAATAAGAGTCAGCGACGGGAAGTAGGCGGCAGCGACGGGAAATATGAGGCAGCGACGGGTAATAGGCGGCAGCGACAGGAAATAGGAGGCCTGGACGGGAAACACGGGAAAAATTATGAGTTTTTCATAGGGTTATATCTCCACAAGTCCTTCGTCAGCAGAGTTGCGGGAGCCTAGAAGAGTAATCTCATCAATATTGATCAGAGTCCCAGGGTTTAAGTAAACAAGTCAGCATTGTAACGTTCGTAATCAATTTTGGAAAAACAACAGTGTATCTCAGTTCGTCTGTCCGTCACACTTTATCAGAAATAAGACAGACGAATATTAGGGGAGTCCTGTTTGAATTGGAAATATTTCGAGACCCACCCCATCATTTATCCTATCCCAATTACGGGGGGCCTATTATGACTCCCGTTGAGGCTCTGGTGGAACTGAAGCTCAAATCAAATCCTATCCCAAATACAAGGTAATAGTCCGCGAGGATTGCTTGAGACTCGAAACCTATTTTCCAAAAGACAGATAATAGTCGTATCAAGAAAATATGAGAATAAGTTGGGCGGGTTGTAGAAGAAAATAAAACTTTTAAACCGAACTGATGGAGCACATATTCCCCGACTGGAAACGGGAGTCAATGATGGATGCTTACCTGTTATTGAATATATATTTCGACTAAGTGTATATCTCTCGTCAGCAAAGCGATGGGAACCTGACCCAATGCATGGAAATTGAAAATAAAACAACAACACGTCATTAAAATCTGAAATCAATGGGAAGAAATTGAGTTTGACGTTTCGTATAATTAAAGTTCGGGACAAGTCATGACCTGGAAAAGCAGGTCAGATTGAATTATAGATTTTTTCTCTTGAAGGTCTACGACCAGTTATTATAAATCTTCCGTAGAGTTTCTATTCCGATTTAATTCATCAATGATTTTAATGTACATTTTTCAAATCTTCTTTTATTTCCCTGTTGTTCGATAGCATGACCTACCATTTCTCTAACTTCAAAGCCTGAACACTATCTAGAATATTTCTATGATTTTTTGTTATGAAGTGGGAACAGACCTTCTAATAGTATGATATGAACTAGTGACAACTTTAACAAGTGATAAACTTCATATTCGCAAATGCTCAAGATGGACGTATGAGCCTGACATAAACTATTTGACGGCCGTTACAGCACGAATAACAAACTTTCGTCGAGTTGATGAATGGAGCAGTTTAACAGACTCAAGTTCTGGTTGTGAGGATGATCGAGTGGTTAGAGAGCTGACTATGCATGAAGAGCGAGAACACCAGACCGTCCCTCCAAGTAACAACGAGGGTATGCATGTTCTCGTAGAACAATTCAAATTGATTGTTATCATAAAGGAGTTGTGTGGTCAGATACTGTTGATATCGACCTAATTGATTACCTTACATGAAAGAGGTTATACGAAACATCAGAGATGGACTGATGTTTCACGCCCCAAAGTAACACTAGTTGGAGGCCGCTGTGCTCTTCAGCTGGTTTCAAAGTATATTAGATTAGAGTGTCAAGGCTTTCTAGTGAACTGGGGTCAATGTCCTTCTGGCACCTCAAAGTATTTTAAATATTATTGTAAACAAAATTGGAACAGCCAGCAGTTATTAAAGTGTATATATTTTTTAATATTTTTGTGTAATAATAACAGATAAAGATGGTTGAGCTTAACTTGAACTGTACAGTACATACAACACTCAAGTTAACTTGCACCACAGCATTTTGTCGACGAAAATATTATTGTGAGATATGAACAAATTTCCATCTAGGTTTTGCAATAAATATTTTGGATAAGAAAACTCAATGTGGTAAGTTATTTTACTAAAGAATAACAAATAAATAATGCAGTTTTTACTCTATCCGTTCAGTAATACAAATCATGATTCGAAGCCTTGCAACAACACAACCGTTCAAATTACAGTCGACATCTCCATACGATAAGTTTCAGTAAGGGAAATTTGTTCAAAATATTTGTCACCCGCAACTCTGAAGAAATCAAGCGACAGAATGAAAAAACAGTCAGGAATTAATGGATATCAAATTAATAGAAATAAATAAAATGACATATGAGTTAGATAGAGATTTACTTGCGATAACGTTTTGTGCGACATAATGTAAATGAAAAATTGATAGCACTTTGAAGTGGAAAAAAGTGAAACGTGAAAGAACTAAAGTAAAAGGCTAAATATAATAATGGCACGTTTTGGTTGCAGTATGAACAAAATACTTATTTGTTATTATAGACAAATTTGAAAACCATCCAATAAGAAGAAACGAGCATGAACTTGAAATTGCTTCTATTTGAGAATATTTGAGAATAGCAACACTCACGGCCAACTCATAAACAAGTAAATAACAACAACATTCGAAATAAGCTTCAGAGATGAATAATACATGTGCGTGTGGATGCCGGACGGTATGCACATATATTCCTTACATGTCGCACCATCCATTTACGACCCGAAAAGTAAATGCCCCAAATGTTTGTGGATAAAGAGATAAATGCAACTTGCCACACGGACTGACACGGAAAATTGTAGTCACTGGTAGGATACAAGAAGAAAACAAGCCAGTATGAATTCCTCAACTGAAACCGTTGATAAATCTTGAAATGCCGACACATATATTGTATCTTCAACATGATAGCGTTAAAGACATCGTTAAACAAGACACAGTATATAATGTATCTTCAACAAGACATCGTTGAAAAAAAAATGTAAGGCACACTTTCCAGAAATTCTTCCATGATGTCAATTAATTGGTATGTTTGCCTGCATTAAAAATAAACGAGACGAATATTAATTTAAATTAGCACTACAACTACTAAAAATAGACATTTATGCAAGGGTTGAAGAGGTGCTTTTTACCAAATAATAATTTCCACTGAAATATGTACATCAAATAATTTATCATTCACTGTGTAGAAACGCACAGCATGCGGAATTAGAAAGGAGCGGACACGTGCCAGTTTTGTATTGAGAAAATTTCTAAAAAAATATAAGGCATAAAAGCACCAGTCCAACGGTTGCTAAAACGTTCATATTTTCCGAATCCATTCATTCTCGTGTTACCGAGACCTACACGTACAAATACATTCATACGTGGGAAAAAAAGAATTCACCGTCAGTTTCTAGATTAGAAAAGCGGAAAAGAAGAGTACGGTAATTATTTCAATTAAGTAATTGAAAACACGAACTTTTCTCACAAGCTTATCAAATTCTACAATAAATTATCTAATTTGCTAACTAACATGATGATGATAATAATATTAAGAGTTAGGCACAAAATAGTTCTCTGGGCACCAACAATGCCAAAATACTCGAATAATTATTTGAATATTTGTAATAATATATAAAAAAAACATATTCCTGCAACTCTTGTAGAGTGGCACTTTGAAGAAATAGTATATTTGTAATCGAACGTCGAATGATTATTCCCGGACCTGATATTATGTGTTAAAAGTTCTTAGTTATTCAATCCAAAATGAATGGGATTTTATGAGCAATTACATTATAATACTTCCAATCGCCGGCAGTGAGAGTCTTCAATTGCTGAAGGGCTTCGGAAGTGAGAAAAGATATCCTACCAGGTTTCTTTAATAGTTTTAGCTCATGTAAATGCCATTGAAATATACTAAATAACGAAAATATACGAAGCAACAATAAAACGGTAATGCGTTTTGTTTCAGATGCCGTTCAATGAGCACTCAGTAGATAACAATGCCAAGGATTCAGCGTTCAAGCTATCAAAACACTTGTTGAAAAACACACATGCTTTCAGATGCCTTGCAACATTCAGAAATGCTAATAAAGAATATAACTTAAAATGCCATATAATAGTCATGTGCTGTAAATGCCAGAAGTCATGTGTTAGGCTAGCCCTCTCCTAAGTCATTGTAAATACACAGTAATGCCACGCTATGAGTAATAAAGGTTGGGTCAATAAATGAACTCCCATTCGACGAACGAATCGTACACGAAGAGCTGAAATACTCTGTATTTACTATCAGAGGAATACTAGTAAAGCATATCAAAACACTATCGTAAGCTATGTACAGTATAAAAATGGTACGTAAAGGTTTAATCAACTTTAGCAGCACCCAATTATTGGTGAGGAGATGTGGGTAGACCCATAAAGTAGCTAATCAAAAAGCCTTCCGTTAGAATATATTTTGAATTTCATTCGAAGCCCAATTTGAAGTCAATCAATAAATAAGACAAAGAAATATTGGTCTACCTATCGAGTTTTATTGCAAGAACTTTTGAATGCGCTTTCTTGAAGGGACGAAAAGAAGGTTCGATGCAGAATATCTCTCCTTTACATTTGTGCACGGAGCTACACTTGAAGATTGTTTTACCTGAATCCCCACACCTGAGTGATTACCCTGGTGGGTGATTTCAGAGCGGGTAGCTACATCTTAAAGATGAAACAAAACCTTGGTGGATAATATATACTCTCATACCTGATAATCATTCCAAAAAATTGACCGTCCATTGGCGATAGGTGTTGGTATAGTTCGGTTAAAAAATATAGCTCAACATAATGCTTGTGAGCGGTTTCACCTCGTGGACAAAATCATGTATGTAACGGCCATTTAATGTTAACACACATTTTAATCACGCGAGAAATAATACACTAAAGGTGATGTTTGAGAAGCAACTAAAGTGGTTCTGATAGCCCACTCACGCACAAATGACGAACCTTTCCAAGACGGGGTTTGTTGATTTTACATTAGCACCAACAACCGTTTCTATATAATGCATATAAAGTCTTTGTTATCACCAGCATCTTCACGGTAGCTACATTGATCAACATCCAACATGAGCGCAACAGAAATCAGTTCCAAGGAGCGATTGTTCCTAAACAGTAAACCCTAATGTATTTCCATATGACAGGGTTTGGGAAATACATATTCATGAATAAAACGGAGTCCCAAGCAGGGCCAGAATAATGACGTTATTCTGAAGATTTTCCGGAAATAACGAGATTTGCCCCTGTTATTTCCAGTTCTCAGTGACATTTCAGATATTTCACTAACTTGGTATGGGCATTGAGAAAGGCCTCTGCGTTTAGGTTTCCTCATTGTTTTACCCGTGGCTGACACAGGCTGTGCCACATTAATTGGTTGCGAGTTATTGTGAAGTAGAGCAGTGTTTATTTGTTGAGGTAGGCAGTGCTGGAGGTAAGGGAGGAGGAGCCGCTGGAGCGAGCCCTGTAGTTGTGGTGTGAGGCGGTAGGTACTGGGGGGTAGTGGGGGCTGAGCTCCTTGTTCGCTCTCTTCTTGTGCCATTGGTAGCTCCATGTCATCAGGATCACAACCTGAGTGAAAAATAGTTACAAAGAAAGTTAGTCTCGCTTATGATTATTTCATGATGAATAGCCAGGATATAGATTGGAATAAGTTTATCGGGGAAATAATATTACCAGCATAAATGATGGTAAACTGTGTCCCGGTATAGTTTTCCTCATTCCTTTATATACTATAACAGTAAATGAATTAACGTTGGAACAATGCAAGATAATCGGTATGGACACTATCCCATTCAATTAGCAGGAGTTTGAACTTTATTCAAACAAGTTTAGACAATCAACGTAGAACAAAACAAGAATGGAAACTGATGAACAGTTCTTCTCCCAGCAAAGGTCTTTTCGCATGTCTACAATCCTCCTCACCTGGGCCAGAAGGAAGAGGGCACTGGCAATGATGAGACCGGTATAGGATGAGGCGCACTCCTCCTGGGCCAGCATCTTGTCCACGTCGCTCACTTGCGCCTCGTTGAAGAGGAACTTGTCGGTGATGTGGATGCTCTGCGCCACCATGATGTCGGCGTTATCGGACACCTGGCGAGGGGTACAAAAGGAACTCTCTTTAAATGTATTCTAACATGCTGCAGTGCGCTTACAAATACTGCAAAATCTGTAGCCTGCAAACCACTCTGAATTGGTGATTCATTAAATCATGACAGCGAACGCAGGTATTATGCCAAAGATCAATATTTTTGAATAATATAATGAGATTAAAATAATTTTCGTACCTAGTATACGGTGATTTTGTCATCAGTTAGTGTTGATGTCAAAGCCTTTCAATAAATAACCCGCATCTGTTCACTCATGAAATATGAAACATATCTATGGTAAACGCAATTTTAGAGAACAATTTAAACTGTGCAGCACACATGCTAAGTCCATACCTCTTTAACCCGACTATGAAGGTGAATGTCGTTTGGTGCGCTCCTCCGGCCTGAGAACTAGCTTGGTTCTTTATTGAACATTTAGGGTATTATCATATTCGGCTGGTCGTCCCCCTGAGGTGGGCTCTACTAACCCTTCTTTTCGACCCATTAATCCCTCCTCTCTCCACCCATTCTTCATCTCTTCCGAACTCCTCAGCCCACCTCTTCCATTTACCTTTTTAACCCCACATCTCCACTTCTTTCCAGCCTAACCCTCCCCACCCCTACCCTATCCACCTGCCCTCATCAGATCAGTCCTCTCTTCCCTTTCATCCTTTCATTCGAACTCCTCTGAATACCTCTCCTCATCCCTGCAAATTCTAACCCCCTCAGACTGATCCTCTTTCCTTTCTTGCTAACCCACCTAGCGCATTTCCCTTTTACAAAATTCCCCGGAACCCACTCCACCCTTCAGCTCACCTCTCTCCTCTTCCTTCTGCCGAAGCTGGTCATGGACTTGAGGCCGCCGTCGAAGGCGGGGGAGAGGCATTCGACGGGGGCGCAGTGGGGGTGGCAAGGGGTCACCAGAGCGCGGAATTGAACTACCTCAGTGGCGGGGAACTTGAAAGCTTGGAAGGGAGCGTGCAAAATCTTGCCTTTCTGTACCTGGGGAGAAAACGATATAAATATTTGTTATCATGTGCAATCGTGCAAAAAAATGTTAGCGACATTTTAATTGTAAATAATATGAAATGTTTTACAATTATTTATTCACACTTTGTGTTTATTTAAATCAATGCCAAGCTATCATGACATGAAATACCTCGTTTAAAAACTCGTTTTGAATAAAATACAGAAATGAAGGTTACAAAAATTCAAATTGTACAAGCCACAAAACGAGTTTATGTTCAATTTAGGCGTAAAACAATACGAGTGACATCACGATCGGCTGAGTGGATCAGCTGTGGGATATGTTGTGAACATCAGGGGAGGTGCTCTATAAAAATAAAGTGTGTTTAATCGTGCAATCAATGACTGTGGTTGCACCCACCTGCTGAATGTGCTGCATGATGGAAGTGTCAGTAGGGCAACCGTGTTCGTCAATGAGCACGATTTCAGAGCTGTCACGACCATCCAGAGCCACGAGCTCCCTGACAAAGATCTCGTAAGGACTATTGTCGTCCAGAATCTCGAAACGGAGAGCAAGGTTGTCTCCAACCTGGGCAGAGGCGACGTCTTGGCCGAGAGGGGAGGTCACCCTCATGGTCACGTTGGGAGAAGCCACCACCACCTCCTGAATGTACTCCGTGGCAGGGTCCGACTTGACTTCGATACCAGAGAGCAGGGACTGGGTCACCGTCTGGTTCCTGAGTTCGTACTTACAGTGGAGGGCGAGTCCCACGTCAGCACGAGTGACGATCTTGTCGTGGTGCTGTTGGGAAGGCAAAGATGTTGATTGTCAAAGACTCATTCATCCGACTTTTAATAGGAATCACATCCTGTCAGCTGCTTTTCGGAATGACATAATTAAATAAAAGATGTAGCTTTTATTTAGTTACGCGGCAGGCTCATCAATTACCTCCCAATGATGAGCTTGCCACTGACCGTTTCATGGAGGAACCCGTCAAAGAAAACATGATTTGAGAATTGGAACTCGAGTTGCAATTTGTTAGGTATACTGACACCACCTCGAATAAGCTGACACATGCGGCAACTAGTCCTGATTACGAGATATCAAATAAATTGCGGTGGCGAGAACCATATTCATGTGTGAGTAGATAAATAAACTAATTTGGCATGGTACCAGGCAAACGTAGATAAAATCTCGATAAAATTGCTTTAATAAGAACATAAAATGAATTCAAAACACTGTGATGTGTAAAATAAACCACTATAAAGGACCCCTAGTCCAACTCACCTGGATGACGATGTTGGCTGCGAAGTTGGCGTTACCATTCTGCACGACGTCGCAGGCCACGGAGTTGTAGGGCAGCGAGATGTTGAAGGCGGTGCTATTAGTGATGTCCTCCACACAGCTGTTAGGGCGGGTGCGGGCGTACACCTTGCCATTGAACACGTTAGAGGTGGAGATCTGGGCCACCATCTCGCTAGCCTTGCATTCGATGGTCACCTGTAATACACGGAGGAGGTTAGAGTGGTTGTTGTTGGGGGAAAGGGGAGTTCATCTGAACAGCACTTGTACACAAAAGTGTTTCGTCAACGAAGTGAGGTTTGGTAGTGAAGTAAAAGGTGACGTTTGCTGTGGCGGGAGAGTTGGGGTGGGAGACATTCAAATAGCCTAATGGGTGGGGGATGAGCGTGGGGTTTAGAATGTCACTGCAGAAAGGCATTGGACAGGTGAACCAGGGGTAGGTAACCGAGAGAACACAGAGGTTACTGGCCAAGGTGTGAGGAAAGAGGAAGCGGAGATCAATAGAGCCGAGGAGGCTGAAGTATCACCTCCGAAGGGGTGAAAAGCCGGAGATGGCGGGGACTTTCTGCCTGAGGCACTTTTGTAATCCAGATTTGTCAACTCAGCTGAGCGCCCTCGCTTATGACCGGTCATACAGGCCTTTCCTGGTATCCTACGTAGTCTAGAAGTGGCAAATGACCCAGTGTATCTCGTTTGTGTTTTGCTTTGCTTCACTTCCCACTTAGTGGTACCGTCAGATCACCCCCTATTCTCTTCTCGTATCATTTGTTTGTTTTCCCTCACCGACCCGCATTGTTATGATATATTCTATGTTAGGCAAATTTTTGTGTTTGCTGTTATTCTGTTTTATTCGTCTTACTAAACGAGGCGTTTGAGATCATTCCGAAGATTCCACCCCCTCCCTCCCAGGGCTATGTGTCTCAAACTGTCTAGGTTCTTGTTTTACTATTATTCCCTCCTAGAGAGGATCCACACGACTGCAACAGCAGCAACAACGTTAATGATGTATTCGCAGGTGGGTTGTGGCGTAAATGCTTTGGTATACACTTGGATAATTTGTTGTGAATTACGTGCGTTTGTTTATTATTGGCAGATAGCCTGGTATACGATGAAATAGAACCATGTCAAAAATCGGAACCGAACTCAAAAATTCAATTTTTATCGCAACGCGAACAACACGTTTTAAAATTTTATTCGTTTTTAAATATTCCTACAATTTGTTGACATTATCATCTGAGGAGAACGTGAACTTCTTCGTGGGTTTTTGATATTGGCAACATCTGATTTGAAATAATATAGCTCGCAACTAGCCACTATATTCAACAGCAGATATATATTTTTTTTCTATGGCCACGAATACAGAACTACGCTTTTTGCGATTGCTTCCTACACTTCGTCATTATGTTTGAATATTTAAAACATTCTGCCAATTCTTTTAGCTGGCAGTAAACATTTGCAGCCTTTGAGTAGAATGTAATGACAACTGGTCATGTTTAAATCTTCGCCATTTGTATATTTTATTCGTCCAATTTTTGAAATATAACGACGAGTAATGCAAACTAAGACGTCACTTGAATACATTAAAAAAATAACAATGAAATATAGGGAAAGAATGGGTATATTCTGTTTCTTGTCGCTGGATTTTTGCACGTGTTGACAAATTCTGAACTTTTTACTAAATTGTGCTCATTTGTGTTATTATTCTGCAATTGCCATTGTTTGATTATTAGTTGTCGCTTTGGATGACCGATTGTTCACTTGTTGTGCAAGTTTTCGCTACAAATGTAACATTGATGTTTTAAAATGAGAAAATGTGTATTATGTTGTAAGCTTCTATGTTCGTTTATAATGAGGATTTGATCATATATCCAGCCCATGCATGTTGAAGCAGTGCCGCCAGCTCCAGCCCATGCATGTTGAAACAGTGCCGCCAGTTCCAGCCCATGCATGTTGAAACAGTGCCGCCAGTTCCAGCCCATGCATGTTGAGGCAGTGCCACCAGTTCTATACTGGACACCTCTCTTGCTGCCCAGCCGAACACACGATATCCAGCCCATGCATGTTGAAACAGTGCCACCAGTTCCAGCCCATGCATGTTGAAGCAGTGCCACCAGTTCCAGCCCATGCATGTTGAGGCAGTGCCACCAGTTCCAGCCCATGCATGTTGAGGCAGTGCCACC
>SDVV010008536.1:0-17158 GCA_016164225.1 Gammarus roeselii | reverse complement strand
GAGAAATAGAGAGATTCTAATGGAAATATACATTTGTTTATGTATCGACTCAGGGAGAATTTGTGCCCGGTCAGGGCGGGTAGTGCCGTCTATCCCTCCCAATCGAACATCGAATTGACAGGTATATTATTTAAAAAAAAATCAGATTTACGGATGATAGATCAGAGGGGTACAAATAACATAAAAACGCACCGCGGTGCAGCGACATCATCAACATCTTCTCTTAGTGGGACTTTTTAATTATATACATTTCTATACGTCAAAGAACATTTCTTGATCTGGGAAGTCATTTCTCAAGTTTGATCAGATGACGTCCCAGTTGTCGTCCATATGTTTATAACATTGGTAAATATTTGACGACCAGTTTATGGCATTGGTGAATATTGGGTTCATTTTTTCATGCTTAAAGATTGAAAGCAATTTCCAAATACATTCTTGCCCGCCTGGTAAAATTGGTTGCAGACATGGCTAACTCAGATACAAATTCCATTCGTCAATATTAGAACTATAAATTTCACCCCAACAATTGGTTATGACCTTATGTCGTGGATACACAATTCAATACTATACATAGTATGGGATCCTGGACATGAAGGCCTAACTCCTGTAAACGAGTTGCGCCTAATTTGACGACTATAGTAGCATGTTATGCATGTTTACCAACATGCATAACATGTTTGTAGTCTACCTATTTTATCCTTTGGCTATATCATTACTGTGAACTTCAGTTGAATATTATTAACACCGTTACAAAATAGCAAATAAGCTCTATTTAACATTTCTAATACGTCGAGGTATTTACTGGAAGTGAGTTCTTTAGATCATTCATTTTAGGTCAATTAAATACTTTGTAATAAATATTACATTGCCTATTTATCTTGTTTCTTTGACTCGCTTGCTTTTATGATGTCTTATGAGCAGGAATGCTTGGATGTCTTGTGTAAGCTGATATTTATATTTCAGCGTAGCTTTATGTAAAGAAATTAAATAGTGTTACTTAATTCATGGCTTGAAGTGATCCAATGTTAAACAAAAATAATTGGAGCAACTTATCTCATGCATAATATTTAAGCTCTGTATGCAAATTTGTTAACATACAATTGATTTAATTGTTTGCAAATTATTAGAAAGAACGCAAATGTCACTTCAACCCGTCATGTATAAGGAAAAAACTGTTCAAACGTGACGTTAATATGAACATAAAATTACGTTTATGTGTTTTTCTTCTTCTCTCAGTGACCAAAATATTCCTTCACACCTAGCCACCGATTAGCCCCAGCCTTTAAAAAGTATCTCACACACTCATACCCGCTTAATAACAGGAAAATATAGTACGAAAGGGCTTATCATTGTTCCATGAAACTTTGGGATGTGCATTTTCCGTATCCTAACCTAATTTTGCCTAACCAAACATACCTTGACTAACCTAACCTGGGGGTCGTTTGACACCTACTACAGATATCCCCGACAATTCGGTTTGTAAGCTCACACATGCAACAACTGAGAACGTCGAATAAACACGTGAAGGGCCGACCACTGAACATCTGAACAGTTAACATCTGACTGCTGTGGGGTAAGGTTGTGTGGCCAATTTCCACCTCTGCTTGATATAAATAGAGAAGGTCAATTCATTTGCTGTGTTGAACATTATCACACGGAAAATGTTAGATCAGCCGGCTTAAGCTGTTTCTCAGACCACTGCCATGAAGTGTGTGCCATAACTGAAACAAGGTGTTTGCGATAGACTATACAACCCACTTTATTCAAACAGTGTAAGGGTGGAAACCCACTTTATTCAAACAGTGTAAGGGTGGAAACCCACTTTATTCAAACAGTGTAAGGGTGGAAACCCACTTTATTCAAACAGTGTAAGGGTGGAAACCCACTTTATTCAAACAGTGTAGGAGTAGAAATTTGCTTCCTGGTCTTTCGCAGCGCGGCCGGCCTTTACGGTCGTGAAGCGAGCAAACAACAGAAGGCTCACCCGACCAAATGTGCTTCGTGCCTCTTTCACCCAACAGCAGACGGCTCACCAGATCATCTGTGCTCCGTGCCTCAATAACCCCGCATACCCACACTCCTCCTCGAAACTGCTTTCCGCACAATGTCCTTACACATCTCATCTCGCAGTTGAATCATCATCCCCCACGTTCAACAAAAGCAATCTTTCAACGCCTAAATTTTGTCAGTCTGCAGCTCAGCAGCAAATGAGCCGTCAAGGGTAGAGCAGTGGACAAGTTGGAGCCCACGTCTCAGTGTTGGAGTAGAACTAGTCCCTATCATCTTACCTTCCCTACCCTCACGCCCGTCCCTCAGCCGCAAACAAAAGGTACTCTGGATGTCGCTCTACGTGAAAGATTACATCTCTACGGCAACCGATCCCAACACGTCAGTTCATCTGGTTCCCTACACGTCAGTTCATCTGGTTCCCTACACGTCGGTTCATCGATTTATTTGAGTTTCAGTGTGTTTTACCTGAATGTACCCGATGATGCGCACTCGGACAATACTATTGTGATTTAGATAGCATGGGTTGCTAATTTTGACTGTAATTTCAATAAAGAGTGCGTATTCGCTAGTTAGGTATTTCAAGTGTAGCGTGCAACCCACCAGAAGCAAATACTGTAATCGTGTGTTGATGTGGGGAACAGGAATAAATTCCAAAAGTGACCTACCCCGACTGCATCTTCATAATGACGCTGACTAACATTTTGAAAACACCAGTCATTGCATAATTATATTTCGAAAACTAATTTCCGCACTGTTAGGATGACTCTCTCCTGTTATAATTTTTTTTTATTGTGCTCATATTACCTGTTTGTTCCTTAGCATTATTCCAATGTATATTTGGTATGCTGATTTTCAGCCTTGTCAAATGCAACTTGTTCTCAGTAACAAAATCATAAGGAACTTGTATTAGGTAGTATCATTGCAATATACTCAGACTGGTGTATTCTAGGCGTTTCTTGCTCATAATAACTATGGGACGCTCGGTATTGGCACTTTACGTCTTTCAGCTTATAATTGTGTTTTGCCTTCCGCCACAGATCAATTACTGAAATTGAAACAATTTCTCTTCTGATGCTTCGCCGTTCATGTCTGTTACACAATTATTGCTTAGAATGGTGCTATTATTCCCACAGCACGGAAAAGCAGAAGGGGGTAGCTACGATGAAGTTCAGCTTTGCATTCAACTCAATCCCGCAAAGAAAGGAACTCCAAATATCTTTGATAGATACCACGTGTGGAAGAAGCACGTCATCTGTTGCTTTATATCACGAATTTCTAATTTGGTGCCAGGAAATGTGTTACCCTTTTCATGCATAAACTACTGGTTTTATATAATCCGCTGGGTAGAATTTCCCTTAGCTAAGTCTAGTATTCATCATTAGGTAGACTCACAAAATCAGTTGAAAGACCGAACCACCCGAAAAAATAAATCTTTAGGTCCTCGTAAAATGAAAATCCTCCCATCCCGCATCTAATTCTAGTTTCACATTCATATCCGCTCTTACAAGAAATAACGGAAATAGAACTCGAGCAAACGGTCCAGTTTCCGACAGATACTCTCTTTACCAGTCGAAGACGGCCCATATTAAGCTAGAATATGGCATTCGCCACCAATCGTACGCTTCCAAACTACCTAACTAAGGATTTGCGACAGTTCATCCAGCTGTGCCAGAAATTTGGGCAAGGGACCCTCAAATGGGGAATGCATGACATCGTTGTAAACTTTGTCAACAGGCCGAGGAAATCAAATAACTGAAAGCACAATAACCAGTCATGCCTCCAAAGGCTCATCCAATAGAGAGACAGTTAAAATGGAAACTCGATTGATAGATGTTGAAATAAAATTGGAAAGCGTTCAGGGACAATTCAATGAATTCAAATATGTGAATGAATCGAGTAAAATAACTTCTGAATCAAGTAAAAGAACTTCAGAAACACCTAGACTCTGAATTGGTCAAGAAACTTACAGCTCTAGACGCAGATACAAGCTACCGCACCAAATCGAAAGACAATTCAGTCAAAATTAGCGAGTCATTGTTCTCAACCGCAGTAAGCAGGAGGCAGATACCTCAAAGCAGACTTGAAAGTTGACGAAATTGAAGGCAAACTTGAAAAGTAAAAGATTCCTTCTTCTAAAAGAATTATACTACAAGTCGGAGCAAAAGACGTGTCGCAGACGGAAAGGACATGGGCAAGGGATGAAAACATGCTAAATAATCAAACTTTCACTCGCGGACATCCCTGTCACTAGCATCCTGCCCTATTCGAACCATAGAAGGCACAAGTTAAGTAAGATGATATTTCCTAACAATCGCCTAGCAACTTTCTGCGAAGCTCAGAATATCATATACACTGATCATTTGGAAAGGATGGTTGGCCCAAAGTACTATGACTTTATTAAAATCACCAACAAGGCTCGCATAAACACGTATGTGCTTGATGCCCTAGAAAACATCCTTAAGAACATCGACGCTGGTCTCTTCACTGAAAATAAGTCAAAAAACGTACCCGATATTCAACCCACTACACCGCCAGCAGTGCTCGACGATACGACCCAACGGCCTCCGCCCTTGCCAACACTAGATACACAACCAATACAAGAGCCCATCAAAACATCACCGCAGATCTTAGCCCAAGATTTATTGACGCCAATCCATTCAGAGTTAGAAACAGTCGTGCTGCCGTACTAGTTTAATCCGTGTGAACGAAAATAACAGTTTTGGCTCCGACACAACTCCTCAAAAAAGACGATGTACAAGTCAAGGAAATAGAGTTAATGTGGCAACCGGTACCCTCAAATGTTACTATTAAGTATTAAAAGTCTTTGAGACCAAATCGAAGAATTAGGTATCGATGCATCGAATGAAAATATCGACATGTTAGCGATCACAGAATAGTAGATGAAACTAGACATCATTTAGGCGGATTTACTCTCCGCGGTTACTGACTAGTATTGTTTACACGCCGTATTGTTCCTTGTGAAAAATACTCTGCAAATATTTGAGGTGTTGTACACATCTGAGTTGCACGTCTGAGTTGGTCTCGCGTTAACTTTGCATTGAAAGTTGAACTCGGCATCCAGAGCAGATTTCATCTACTCCGGATACGAAAAATGCAAAATTTCGTCATGTTCTCTGTCATTCGACCGACCACAAAAAAATACCTTCAAATAGACACCATTTTTAAACTCAAAGAAAACGGTACCCTTTTTTTGGTCGAGCACTATAATCCTGGAAGAGGGCTGAAGCCCGAGCCAGACAATGCATTATCCGAGAAACTTTTTGCGTCCGGTCTCCTCTTCATGGCCGCAAAAATTGCCAAAGTTAGGAATTTTATGAGTTTTTTTCGACGCAAAAGAATTTAGTCAAAAATTATATGCAGCTCATTCATAACGACACTTCTAGAAGCTCTAACCACTGTTTCAATTTATGATCCTGGGAAATAATCGACCCTTGCATTTCCATTCAATTATGTTCATTAGATTACTTATACTACTTTTATCTCGAATCAGTATTCATGTCAGTATTACGTGTTATTATGAATTAACAATCATCAGACTATTTTTGATCAGCGTGACTTGTAGGTAACTATTATTACATTCATAACTGAAAATTTTCCACCAAATGTTTCTACATCGAAACGATGAGGGAGAACTTTCCTACCCATCATAATATTGCTCAACCAGAAGTCATAAGAATGTGATTAAATCCCATTTAAAAAAATAAAATAAAAAATCATAATCAATATTCAATGTATCCTGTAGTTTCGATCAATACTGTTATACCTGGCAAATAAGCTCAGTATATGTTGTCCAGATAAAATGTTAATCAATCTTCCCAGAGGAGCTATTGGCGAAGGTAGTTTTATTTGTGCCGAAGTCACCCGACGATTTGTTATCACGACCGTTAGTGTATCCTGCGCGTGCTCTGGTCCCTAATGCATAACACTTGCACTACAAAGGATTAAATCATTTGGTCTGATATTGAAGCATGAACGTCAGCGTAGTTACTGTTGCTCACTTGCCAGAGAACACTGGGTTGTAACGCATTCTGAGCTAACTTGTGGTGTTTTACACTTGCAATTTGGTGTTCCTTCCATGCAGGTTACAGCTCAACTTGCCTAGTTTCTGATCAGAGACCACTTAGGGTTACAACTCGTGCCGTTATTGCCAGGCTGAGGAATGAGCAGCTGGGATCGTGCAAGGCCCAACAAGCAAGAAATGAATTAGTCCTGTACCGAGCCTTGCACTCAGCCGATTGGTGTCGGCAGCTTTAATTCATCAGCATTGCTATGAAGTTCTGTTCTACAGTGACTCAAATAAAGGTGCCATTATTAGTCTGCAGCCTAGGCAGGCATCAGGTGGTCTTACAGCTGGAGCCCGAGTTAATTCAGCCATCCCGTGTTTGTACATGTTGCCTGAGTTGAAAACTACACTATGACGTAGCACTCCAGATATGACCGAGTACTTGCTAAGATTTCATTAAGTATTCTTCTCAAGGATTCTTTTTCAAATGAAACCACAACAAACTTTGAATAGAAAGCATTTTTTCCAAGATTCATGTAATTTGAACACAAGGCAAGACTTCTCTCAAGCGGGTAGGGATCGAACTCGCGACCAGAAATAAATCAAATGTGCACTTACGTTTTCAAAGAACATGGATAATGTAAAATATGCATCGTATTGACAAAAAATATATAGTCATGCGTACAGCCGAGGCCATGCATATTCCTATTTTTCTCTCCGCACCGATGTATATATTGGCACAGCATTAATAATGATAGATCAAGTTATTATATACAGTTAATACAATTAATACGGAAAAGCAGTTAATAAGATAAAAGAGTAAATACGACAATATAGTTAATATGACAAAGCAGTTAATACGATAATCTTACCACCTTCATCACCTTACTTACAAAAACCTATCTTACTCAGAATCGACATTATTTAATGAAAGGCAGAAATATTCCCTGTCTCTAGAGATTGATGGTATTAAAGGGCATTCAGCTTGGAGACGGATCGTATGGCCAGCAGTTGCGGTCATCTTAATTTCTTCACTTCTGCTTGGAAATGATGATAAAGTCATGAAATGTAAAAAAATGTAGCCTTGGCGAAGGAAGTTTGAAAACTGTTACGACTTCTACCTGCTCCTGTGCATCAACATAATCAAAGGCATGGCGCCACACATGATACGCAGCTATCAAGCACCTGAGCATCAACGTAATCAAAGTTATGGTGCAACACAAGATACGCAGCTATCAAGCACCTGTGCATCAACGTAATCAAAGTTATGGTGCAACACAAGATACGCAGCTATCAAGCACCTGTGCATCAACGTAATCAAAGTTATGGTGCAACACAAGATACGCAGCTATCAAGCACCTGTGCATCAACGTAATCAAAGTTATGGTGCAACACAAGATACGCAGCTATCAAGCACCTGTGCATCAACGTAATCAAAGTTATGGTGCAACACAAGATACGCAGCTATCAAGCACCTGTGCATCAACGTAATCAAAGTTATGGTGCAACACAAGATACGCAGCTATCAAGCACCTGTGCATCAACGTAATCAAAGTTATGGTGCAACACAAGATACGCAGCTATCAAGAACCTGTGCATCAACGTAATCAAAGTTATGGTGCAACACAAGATACGCAGCTATCAACCACCTGAGTATCAACGTAATCAAAGTTATGGTGCAACACAAGATGCGCAGCTATCAAGCAATTGATTGATGTTTTGAGCGGATACTCAAAATAATCGAGTATTATTATGGCGACAAACTTCCTTGCTTCATTAGGAGTTGAAATATTGACTAAATAAATGCATCGGAAAAATTAAGCTCTCATCCTTCATTTAACATTGTGAGATACTTGAAAAGCATTTTCCTGTGGTACTGACCTATGAAAATAACAACACTATCAACCAGTACGGCAATGTCACCACGACACATAAAACTTGATCAACATTGCAGTCGCTGACCTTGTCTCAATTTCCTTCATCAGTTATTTTTGATTTTGTGTCCGACGTTACAAGTTCCTTTCAACTCAACTTTACCTTGTTCTAAACATAGAACCCAAGTTCTCGCCTCTTAGGAGTGAATGTGCATTAGGAGTGAGTGTGCATTAGAAGTGAGTGTGCATTTGGAGTGAGTGTGCATTAGGAGTGAGTGTGCGTTACGAGTGAGTGTACATCAGGAGTGAGTGTGCATTAGGAGTAAGTGTGCATTAGGAGTGAGTGTGCATTAGGAGTGAGTGTGCGTTACGAGTGAGTGTGCATTAGGAATGAGTGTGCATCAGGAGTGAGTGTGCATTAGGAGTGAGTGTCCATTAGGAGTGAGTGTGCTTTGTAAATGGCACACCTTACATTGTACTCACTTCCCCAGAATCTTGAACCTCTTACTAAGTATCTTCTGCTGCTGAACGCTAACTGCCTTTCATTGAGACAAATTAAGCAGATCAGAGTTTTTTTCGCAATTACAATCTGAAGGATGGATTGCAAAGCAGCTTTGACAGAGCACACGTCACTTACTCATGAATTATGTCTTGCCCCTGAGACAAAACTGTACCTACAAGTTTGCTATGAGTTACACAAGAAGTAGAAGGCATTTTAATTTCCTTAACAAAGGATTCAAAGGTACTTGGGAAATTGATGGAAAAATCCAGACATTTTTTGTAGCAATGACAATAGGTTGCCGGCATTTCACAGATTCAGTGCAGCTGATTCAAAAATGCTGGCTTAATAAGGAGTGCAGCTCCGTCAAATTATTTCAATTATTATGAGGTGACACCTATTACCGGGCATACAGTTGCGCAGGTTAGTCATTGGTATACACGGTGTTAAAGAACGAAGGGTACAAACTTTGACAGCAGGTGAAACACCTAGAATAAACGTACTTATTCATGAGTACAAAAAAACACCATACTACATTTTTTTTCAGATACTTAGGTGCCATGTTGTAACCTACAATCTAAACTGTAAATTATATTTGAATTTTAAGTCGAGTATTATCGGCTTTTTTTTGTAGAATAATCAACAGTTCACTTCATGGCATGGCGTAGACAACATGACTAGTTGGCCAATTGCAGATATGGCTGATGTGCATCTGGCATATGGTGAGGCCGATTGTAATGCAAGACGGGCTGCTAGGACATGGTGTAAGTTAAAACTTCACACTTCAGTACCTGGAAAACTAGCTAGGTCAGAATTTTTTACTACTCATGTACAAGTGTTTAATTTCGGTGTTTCTACCTTTGTCAAATGTTGTGCCTTTCGTATTTTAAGACTCTCTATAGTTTCTTGGTGAATGCTCAAAGAAATAGAAATAATTTCCTCATCGTAAACGAACTGTTCTATAAATGAAGGCTTTAGACCCTGAATACTGTCAAAACTCCTCTTCCTACCAGGCGCATGTAGCTTTACCTAAACGCCTTGTTGGAGAGAACAATGGAGAAATAAATAAAAAAGCAGTGGGAAAATTCGAACACACTCATTATTGCGAACTTGCCGACACTTGTAGCAATAATTAAAAAATATGCTCTTGAAATTTTGAAATACATTGTTTGTAATTTTTCTACCTTGGTATCTGTAAAAAAATTGAAACTGCACGAATGTCCATGTATTTTGGAATCATCTGTAGGTACATGTTTTCCCCTCGTTCAGGCGAATTTATGAGAGGATTTCTCATTAATGACTACCTAATACCTGCAGAGTCCCGTGGGATCGCCAAGATCCATTATGTGCCAACAGAGTAGGGAACGAGCTCTGAAGAGGCCGCTCTGTTGGCAGAGGTAATGAGCCTTCGAAGGATCAAGGGTTGGCAGAGAAGGCAAGCAAAGAGCGGGAATAAACACCCTCTACCTAAGATTTGTAATAAAAGTCTGATTAATTAGGCAACGAAGAAGGCAGGGAGATACTGGATGAACACATGCAGGGATGTATTTTGCTGTACTGACAATTTTCAATACGTCGATGTATATGATATATGACAAACAAGCATAGTCATATTTGCTAGAGGATGGTAATTATGACAAAAGTATAAGTACTGCTGGTGTTATCATGATTAGTACCTTTAATTGGTACAAGGAGATGTTGTTCAACAGCTCCCTGTGCATTACTGCAATGTAGGGCTAGCAACGGCATTACAAATTTTAATAAACCTATTTCGAAATGGTATTATATTATTTGCAGAATTGTCTACAAACATTCAGGACATTTTATTAAAATCTCGATTAGGCATTTTTTTGTAAGTGAAATAGTTAGAAATCGGACGGTGGGACTTGCTGAACAAGTGCTAATACCCAACGCCTAGCAGTCAACAAAAGGGGAAATGATAACAAATTATTCAATAAAAAATTTACCTAATCGTTGTTTCCAATTCTTGCCTGTCATCTTCATTTCTTAACGCTCGTCAATGAGCCACGAACCTACAATCCTTCAGCATAATGAAATAAGTATTGGTTGAATCATTATTTTTTATAATTGCAAAGAATAGGTCCAACTTAGGCGTTTATCCGTATTCAAGTTACGTGTATTAATTTTATTGATTTGAAAAAATAAATATCAAAGTCTTGGGAAGATATCCGTCACCAACTGCTCCGTATTGGTGATACAACATACAATACATGGAATGGGACGCCCCTTCATGACACCCCAGTCAAACCATTGAGTCAGTAATATCTGCGGTAACATTCACATTCGCGTCAACAAAAGGACTAGGATGCTCTGTCGTCACACGACTTGTTGCCACGAGTGGCAAGGACATTTTGTGTCCAAGTAAAAATTGTCGACCAATAAATTAGAGACCGTATTATAAATATTCATTTCGAGCCACTTCGCAATGGAAAATTAGTTGAAGAAGTAGTTTGTTCTGTTTTCCACCAGAGCTCCAACGTGTAGTTGAAAATGAATTCGTTCTTTTTATATTTACCCAAGTTTTATTCCGACCGAGATGCTATTAAGAGGGAAAAAGATATAACTTCACACTCTCAAGTTTAATTACCCCCTATGCAAATGAATGTTCAGTAAACAATATTTTGAAACAATTGTCGTGGCCAAGCCTAGTGAAGCATGCAAGTACTCATTACAAGACTGCCGTGACGTAACACCTCATCGCTCTCGTGCATTTGTGCTGCCACAAGGGCATCAGCTTTCCATTTCTTCTCTCATAGGATTGCTTGGACTGAAGCTTGCTCCCTCATACAACCTTCGCATCACTACATTTGAATCAGCTCTATTTCCATGACATTTGAATCAGCTCTATTTCCGTGACATTTGAATCAGCTCTATTTCCGTGACATTTGAATCAGCTCTATTTCCGTAATAAAACTCAGCTGTTCACTTCTATTGTTTCACCTTACGATGCATTCGAGTTGCAGCCACTTGTTTTACGTTCAATCACCCTGCACATATTTTCCTTTGTTTATTCAGCGCTACAACCTAAATGCCTGTAAATTTGCCCCAGCGTTTAATTGTTCATTGGTGTCCCATTTTGTCCTCGTAGCTCGTATTTTGTTCCACGAATATTGCCGTTCCTTCGAGTTAACTCCCTCTTGTGCATGACATTTTCTCGCTTGCTCAGGGACCTTCAGTGAAAGCACGCGATTTTCTTGAAGTGTTTTCATCAGAACAATTGACTTATAAAAGAATCCCCTGGGGGAGCTATTCTTAACATTTTGGAAGGAACACATAGAACAATGTCTGCAATGAGTATAGCCGCAAGAACTCCAGTAGTGGATGTAAAGTCTTTGTCGACTGGAGCTACGTACATTTGCAATCGTCAGAGTCTTTTCTCTTTTTAGGAAGTCGGCTGCATTTTTTTTAACTCAGCGTTGTGTTTTCTGCTGCAGATGAGTATTTTATCGTTCGTAATTTACAGCTAGACAGAGTTAATTTACACTAACATCCTTATTTCTTTGCTCCCGTTTTTTTGCTGTTGAAAGTAGCTGTTTTTTCAATGACTCGAGTATTCCTTCTCTGTTTTCAATGACAAGACAACTACTGTGTTGCCGTATGAAACTATTTGATAGAATAGTTTTAGTGGATCAGTCGTCTGTCTGCATTTATGTATGCATCCGTTATGACTTCTGAAGAGCTTTATCATTTCAGTCCTTTCCGAATTTACAACTAACTCCAATCTAGCGAATATTTAGAATCTAGTCAAAAGCATTTGAAATAAATCAATGTATAATACATTTGCTATTCCGCTCGAAAAATCACAATTTGTTGCGTTTTAGAATCTCCAGCCGCAGATTACATGGATGTATTCATTTGCCAATTGGGAGAGAAATGTGAACAGAAAGATTTGTTTTAATAAATGGTGAGTCTTACCAGTCGTGCACTAAAGAGGCGTTAATTCCCTGACGTACCAATAGAGTTGGGCTTGACAAGATCTAGCCCCTCTCTGTGAAGCTAGACCTCCGACATCAGAATGTTTCTATATTTGATGCGTGTTTCTCAGTACGATTTGAAATACTCTACCAAATCTGCCACATACTGGGCCTCAATAGGCAAAATATCTCTACAAACATACTCCGCACTGCTATGTTTTTATGAAAACTATTTCAACCTATTTTGTAAACAGCTTTCTATATCAGTGGCTGATGTTGAATTCAAATCAAATAGGCATGAAGGTTAAGAAATTTAAATAAGCGGAAAAGTTTGAGGAGCACGACGTCCAGTTCCCTGTACATTGGTCCTACTCCAAGCGATTGAAACAATACGTGTCTTGTGCACTTTGTGTTCCTTGAAGAGCATTTCACATTTCAAGGTGAGATGTCAAAGAGGCATCTCCTAGAAAAAGAAATGCACTCGACAGCTTCTAGGTTTAACTATAAGATTCTAAAAAAAAAAATGAAAATTAGAACGCAGATCTTAATCGAAAGGCACAAAGTATTTAAATTTTGAAATTGTCATAACCAAGCAGTGCCCTGCTGTCTCGAAAATGGTCATCCCAATGTGTGGCATGACGACGACTCGATCATCTTTGGGAGGGAGATTGAACAGTCCTTATGTCGCTCTACACTCTGCAGCACTGGGTCCCGCCCCACATCTGTGCTGAAGGGAAAAAGACTTAGTTCTCGCCGCTACACCGACCACCGTTCCGGAACAGGATCTGTTGTAGAGGTAAAGATGTGGGATAGATTAGATTAGAGAAGCAAACCGAGCACAAATGCTCATGTCGAGTTGTTTCCTTGAAATAAGGGTGGGGGATAGAAAACGAAGCTTTAAAAATTCACGAACACATGCAGGAAAAGGAAGGTTGTCAGAATAGAAAAGAAAATGCCCTCAGCTACTATCGCCACTACCTACTGACTACCACGCTACCACTACCCGGGGCTTTTCAGCCCAGGAAAAAA
Source organism: Gammarus roeselii (assembly GCA_016164225.1). Classification (NCBI taxonomy): domain Eukaryota; kingdom Metazoa; phylum Arthropoda; class Malacostraca; order Amphipoda; family Gammaridae; genus Gammarus; species Gammarus roeselii. Next base: position 3,787 of record SDVV010008536.1, on the reverse strand, counting down.
ACGGTCTATTGTCAGCTGACGTTTTCAAAATCGGGGCGAATAGAGATGTGAAGATAAATAATTAGGTTTCAAGTTGTCGCATCTCGGAAGGTAGAGCAAAGACAGACACGCCCGTACGCTCAAAGGACACACTTTTCATCGAGAGCATGCCTGCCGGATTTGCCCAGAAGTTGGGTCATATGGACCCCAACTAAGTATGGAATCTACTCGAAAGGACCGCATCAGGATTTTTTTTAAATACCGCATGTGCACATTTAGGAGGAGCACCACACCCAGTTGCCTGGGTAGTGGTCTTCCCCCATGTGCTCAGAAGATAAAATCTTATGTACGCTACTACTACCAGGGACATTTCAGCCCCGAAGAAAAAACGGTCGAGTGTCAGTTGGACATTTTTCACAAGATTTGAAGAGAAGGATTCAGGTTTCAGGCGGTCGCATCTGAGACGGTCGAGCAGAAACGGACATGCCCGTACGCTCAGTGAACTTATACTTTTCCTCCAGTGCATGCCTGCCGGCTTGCCCCAAAGGTTGGGTCAGACGGACTCCAACTAGGTATTGAGTCTACTTCCAATGGAGCATTTGGGAATTTGATTTTGACAAGTATGTGCACATTTAGGAGGAGCACCACACCCAGCTGCCTAGGTAGGGGTCTGTCTCCATGTTCTCAGAAGATTAAGTCGCCTGTACTAAAGTGGTTCCTTGAAGGCTGTTGACATCTCCTAGATAAGTGTTGCTAATGGCAACTCCTGAGTTTCATTAAATGAAATGCAATTTTTTTAATTTTGAAAAACGGCTATCGTTGCAAGATTATCTTCAAGAATGGCATATTTACATTTTGAAATTAGATTGAATCAAGTTCAATCAAAATAAACATAAGTATTGAAAAAAATTGTTGTAATATTAAGTCAAAAAAATGCAAAATAACAATATTTAAATTTTGAAATTAGCTCGAACAACAAGTTTAGACAAAGACTCAAGTATTTTCAGATTTTGAGAAACAATTATCGCGGAATTTAGTTCAAAAAAGGCAAAGAACCGGTTTTTAAATTTTGAAATCAGCCCGAACATCTGTGGAGGAGGGTTCAGTAGTTATAAGTTACTTTGCGTCCTGATGCAACAGGTATCGCCCTAAACTGTGCTACAGGAGAGAAAACGGTTAGTTCATCCACGCTGTACAGAGGAATAAGATTAAAAGTGAGATGACAGAGGAGCATCTCCTATATTTCAAGGTGAGATGCCGGAGGGGCATCTCCCAAAATATATCATTTATTTCAGTTGAGATGCCATAGGGGCATTATATTTCAAAGTGAGATTCCATTGAGGCATCTCTAGGTAACCGGTACTGTCGTTAGTTGCTAGCTAGATACTTTTAATATCAGTGTCCTTTCTATTTTCTTCTTCCCCCATGACACGGAGTGAAGAGGAAAAGAAAAGAGAGAGTACCATCGTTTCGACAGGGTCCTTCAATAGGAAGATACTTACTTACTCAACAATGGATGATATCGTCGAATCTACGCTGTACCGTAGAGTTGAGGGAAGTTCTTCTTTTGATGTGGGTTCGATTTCCGTATACCATAGGGGTGTGACGGTGAATATTGTCGTTGCGGCTCATCGACTGTCGTTGATGGGTCGCCAGCTGACTTTCACCCGTACTATGTGGCTCACGATTTGTAAGCTATCTTCATTTTTTTCTTTCTCTCCCCCAACAAAAGAAGGGAAGAAAAGAAGAAAAAAGATTTTACCATCGTGTCGACAAGGTCACTTCACAGAAAGATACTCATTGTCTCGATAATGGATGATATTGGTCGAATCTACGCCGTACCGTAAAGTTGAGCAATTGCTCTCCTCCTGATGCGGGTTCGATTTTCGTATTTCATGGGGTGTGAATGTTGCCGTTGCGGCTCACCGGCAACTGTGGGGTCACCAGTAGACTTTCACTCGTATGAGGTAGTTTATATTTGTTGCCTATCGTTTCCCATTTATTTATTTTCATTTCTCTTCCTGCAGGGAGGGCAGAAAGGGAAAGAGAAAAATACCATCGTGTCTGCAAGGTCCCTCCCTCCACTGTCTCAATAATGGATGATATGCGTCGAATTTACGTCGTACCGCTGAGTCGAGCAATTGCTCTCCTCTTAGTGCGGGTTTGATTTTCGTATACCATTGGGTATGGAGGTGAATGCTGTCGTTGCGGCTCCTCGGCAATCACCGCTGAGTCGCCGGTACACTTTTAGTAGTAGTAGTAGTAGTAGGCTTGGTATGGGTTGAACTATCCATTCTAGCATTACTTCAAAATTGAATTTGTTGTATACATGGCTAGCAAAGATAATAAATACGATTGTAACTGTCTGAAGAATCATGATCCTTATCTCTGGTGACGTGTAAACATGTGTATGTAAAACTCCATAACAGAAACAGTCATACTACAATGGAAATTAAGCATTTTTTCGGGATTGATAACTAGTCCCCATGATGTGAGAAAGGAAGATCGAATCTATATATATAATTGCCTTCACTTCAGTAAAAATTACATTACAGCTGTCTTATAATCCCGACTTCTCGCTCAAGAAGAGTCGTCTTAGCTGGGAATATCATGTCCGAGGGAAGGAGAGCCCTCGTTACCGGCAGTATCATTATCACGCCTGCGGGTATGAGGAACAAACCTCTTTACCGGTAAAATTATTTCCGCCACCGTCAGGGGAAGGGAGAGCCTTCTTTGCTGGAGACACCATTAGCGCGACCGCGAGAGGAGCGGCAGCTCTCTTTGCCGGCAATATCATTATCGCAACCACAATGTGGAGGGACAGCCCTCTAAGCCGACGGTATCATTATCGTGACCGCGGGAGAGCACTCTTTGCTGTCGATATTATAACCGCAACCGCCAAGGGAAGGGAGAGCCCTCTGTGCCAGCAATATTATTATCGCGACCGAAGGAGAACACTCTTTGCTGTCGATATTATAACCGCAACCGCCAGGGGAAGGGAGAGCCCTCTGTGCCAGCAATATTATTATCGCGACCGAAGGAGAACACTCTTTGCTGTCGATATTATTACCGCAACCGCCAGGGGGAGGGAGAGCCCTCTGTGCCAGCAATATCATTATCGCGACCGAATGAGAACACTCTTTGCTATCGATATTATTACCGTGTCCGCCAGGGAGAGGGAGAGCCCTTTGTTCCGGCAATATCATAATCGCGACCGCGGGGGCAATGAGATCCCTCGTTTTATGACTTGACCGAGAACAGCGCCAAACACTGGCTCGCGAACAGTGGCAAACACTTGAAGCACAGAGAAGGCGGAACATTTTACGGGAGCACAGCTTTTGCGCTGGAAATATACACGTGAACTGGCGCCACTTCACTTCAGCTCACTGCCATCACCGGACACTGTCATAACCGCTAAAGTCTCTGAGTCTAGAGCTGTAAGTTTCTTTGCCAGTTCTGAGTCTAAGTGCACTTGGAGTTCATTTACCCGATGCAGCGAAGTTTTGTCAATTTATTTGGTTGCTTCTATTTCGTTGTTAATCATATCTTTGAGTTCGCGAGATTGTTTCTGCACGCTTTCCAGTGCTAATTCAACAGCTAGCAGTCTTGTATCGGTGTTAACTGCATCTGCGTTGGGTGGGCCGCCAGAAGCATGAGTTAACTGTGCTTTCAGTTGTTTAATCTCTTCGGCATGTTGACAGAATTTACAGCTCGCTATTTTGCACTCTTCATTTGGAGGCGTATTACGCGTTTGCCTAGAAGAGCTACAACCATACATTACATGTAACTTGGCGGCGAGTTACATATA
>SDVV010008535.1:0-17158 GCA_016164225.1 Gammarus roeselii | reverse complement strand
ACTCTGTACCCGCATTAGAATTACTCTTTTAAAACCTGTGTAAATTAATTTGTTATAGGCTTAGTATAACTAGGCCTACTATGTACCTGCGCTAGTTGCTCCTTTAAAATTGTTAAATTTATTTGCACGGTAAACTTTCTTTGTAGCCGCATCAAATGTGCTTGGTGCCTATGACAAATTTATTGTGTTACTTTGTTACTTAGATACTTGTTTAGACGACCTCCAACTACGTTTAAACCTAGTGTGACTGCGTTTAAACTCTTAATCTACGCGTCACCTAATTCACAACTCTTCGACCGCCCTACGGGGGAGTCAGCATTATCTTCGCGTTGGGACTCCGGTGGAACATAAAAGCAAATAATAAATAAATTCGTGCACGAAGCTGTGCAAAATCAACGGACCGTCGTGCCACAAGAAGAAGCCCTCTGCGACTACACGTTGGAGCTCCGGCGGAGAATGGAGGGAGCCGCTACCACTCCGCTACACAAGACTGCAATCAACCTGCTCTTCATATTTTTCTTTAGAATAAACTCTCTAGATATCCGTTATTTAGTACGATTTGAATGTACTAGGCCTACTCTGTATCCGCGCTAGAATTACTCTTTTAAACTTGTTGAATTTATTTTCATGGTAAACTTTCTTTGTAGCCGCACCAAATTTGCTTGGTGCCTGTGTCAAATTTATTGTGATACTTTGTTACTTAGATACTCTTTTAGACCAACCCCAGCTACGTTTAAACCTGCTGCGACTGCGTTTAAACTGCTCGGAAACTCTTAATCTACGCGTCACCTAATTCACAACTCTTCGACCGCCCTACGGGGGAGTTTGCATTAACTTCGCGTTGGGACTCCGGTGTAACATTGAAGCAAATAATAAATTAATTAATACACAAGACCAACTGCTACTGCAATAAACCTGCTCTTCATATTTTTTTAAGGTTAAACTCTTGATATCCGTTGTTCAATACGATTTACATGTACTAAGCCTACTCTGTACCTGCGCTAGAGTTATACTTTTAAAATTGTTTAATTTAATTTACATGTCAAGCTTTCTTTGTAGCCGCATCAAATTTGCTTGGTGCTTATGTCAAATTTACTGTGTCACTTTGTCACTTTGCTACTTTGCTACTTTTTTAGACCAACTCCAACTATGTTTAAACCTGCTGTGACTGCGTTTAAACTGCTCCGAATCTAAGTTTAACTTACTCTTAGTCTACGCGTCACCTACTTCACAACTCTTCGACCGCCCTACGGGGGAGTCTGCATTAACTTCGCGTTGGGACTCCGGTGGAACATGGAAGCAAATAATAATAAAAATATACACGTTGGAGCTCCGGCGGAGAACTGAGGGAGCTGCTACCACTCCTCTACGCAAAAGCCGTTGAGGCTCTGGTGGAAATGAGGCCCAAATCAATCAATCAATCTTCGACCGCCCCCTACGGCGTCTCCTACGGGCTCTGGTGAAAATGAGGCCCAAATCAAATCAAATTCTCCTACGGGGAAGCCTATTATGACTCACATTGAGGCTCTGGTGGAAATGAGGTCCAAATCAAATCAACAAAAATCTTCGACCGCCCTACGGTGGAGTCTGCATCATCTTCGCGTCGGGACTCCGGTGGAACATGGAAGCAAATAATAAATAAATATGGGGTAGCGAGGTCTAAATCATCTCTGTTCCCGGACTCGCTGTCCTCCCTACGTACTAATTGAGAATTTTCACTTTAACTTCATGCACGAAGTTGTGCAGAATCAACGGATCGTCGTTTTGTGAGGAGCCCTCAGTGACTGCACGTTGGAGCTCCGGCGGAGAACGGAGGGAGCTGCTACCACTCCTCTACGCAAAACCTACTTCGTCTGCAATGAACCTGCTCTACATATATGTTATGTTCAATTCACTTTGTATCCATGTTCAGTATGATTTCTATTTGCTCTAGGCCTACTCTGTACCCGGGTTAGATTTACTCCGTAAATACGTTAAATTTAATTAGTGTTTATCAAATTATCTTTATAGCCGCGTCAACTTTGCTTTGTACCTATGTCAAATTTAATTTATATTACTTTGTCAGACCTACTCTGTAACCGTGTTAAATTTACTGTGTCTACGTTGAAACTACTCCGCATCTAAGTTGAACCTACTCTGACTCTACGCTGCACCTACTTTGCCACTCTTCAATTGCCCATATGACTCACGTTGAGGCTCTGGTGGAAATGAGGCTCAAATCAAATCAAATTCGGTTGCCCTACGGGTGACCGCCCTACGGGGGAGTCGGCATTAACTTCGCGTTGGAACTCCGGTGGAAAACGGAAGCTGCAACAACGACAACTACTACTACTACTACTACTATGGTGACCGCCCTACGGGGGTTGGGACTCCGGTGGAACATAGAAGCAAATAATAATAATAATTCATCAACCGCTGATGAACGGGACACAGACGGGACCTGACACGTCACCAGGTGGCGATCAGCGTGAAACACTTACTGATGGATTGCAACGCACTCGCAGCCGCCCGACGAGCCTTCTTGAATTTCGTGCCCTACGGGGAGCCTATTGTGACTCACATTGAGGCTATGAGGCCCAAATCAATCAATCACGTTGAGGCTCCGGTAGAAATGAGGCTCAAATCAAAAAACGTTGAGGCTCAAATCTAAATCACAATCGAAACATGTTTAACTTTAACATTGACAATGTCAGTCTTTCCGCATACGTTGTGCGATCCTACCAGAATCAATGATGGTCGTGCAGTACGGGGTATCTGCCATGATTCACGTCGGTGCTCCGGTGGGAATGAATCTGAAATTTAATCAAATCGCTTATGCTTAAGCTAGTTTTGTTTTCTCTTCGAGTGTGGAAATGAAACCACTGGTCATATCTGTTCATTTATTACACTTACTCCGCAAGAAAATCATTTACAGTATATACAAACTTCCAACAAACAGCCTTACCAGTATCTTTGCACATGTCATGAAAAAAAAGTAATATAAAATATATACTGTATATGTAGATACTACACGCAACTGGCCCAACATCATATTGTTGCGGCGTGTAGAGCGCGGCCCGTAGCGCCTAGTTAGAGATCATTGGAGGCGCTGAGGTGCACGCTTCGCCCACCAGTGGTTCTCTGATGCTGCTATGTTCCTGCACTCGATATTTCAAGAGAGGAACCTTCGCACTGTAGACACAATAACGGCTCTTTGTAGATTCAATTTATTCACAGTCGCTGGCCTTAATACTTCAGGAACTGATGTTTCTAAAACGCTACACGTTTGATTTCTGTTCACTAGCTTAACTGATGAATTTATTCAACAAAAGTAATACATCTGAATGTCTCATAGTTTGCACTTCAATGATCTTTATTCACAATTTATAATGGTAATTCTTTCATCGTACCTGCAGTTTTTGTTATCATTGCAGCTCTTTCCAATGAGCCTCTTGACTGAAGTGTTGGCTCAACACTGGATCACAGAAACAACACTACAAAATAAGGCCGCCCTGCCACCACAAACTTGACAGCCTCGGTAAGATGTCTTTTGCCATTTTCCAATTCGGGCATAGTCAACGCATTCGACGTGAATAAGATAAACACAAACCACCTACTTCGTCGTATGTATAAAATTCAACAGATAGTTTCATTACCGTTTTACACTATTCTAAGCAATACTATCCAATAATACTTCAACCGTACTGGTAAAAACTTGTTTTTATACACAGCGCACTGGCTTTAGCAGGATTGCATAAGTTTCGCCCACAGGACGAGGCAATAAACAAAAAAGTAGGATTTGGTCCTCTAGAAAACAGAGGACGTGTTTCAGTGACTCAACACGTGGCCGGGACTTAATAGGACGTCATTCAACACTCGTCCATAAAACTGGACTGACTAAACATTTACAACATGAATACACGATCACTTGCTCCGGCGTCTTTCTTCGAAGTAGTCTATCCAGAGAAGAGCATTCAAGTCTATGAAGAAATCCGAGGTATAAGAGTAGTCAAGGGTGTTAGTCACGGTTTGTCGGTCGAGAAGACACTTGTGAGCAGTCTCAAGATTCTATCCACTAGGGTAGTTGAGCTAGTCTGTTCATTCATGAGAGGGGCGCTACAGCTTCCCCGCATAGAGTGGCCATCTCGCAGAACATCAGTTTGGAAAATTCAATTTGATTTGAGACTCTGTGGTTTTCGCCCACTCTAATTGGACCCCTCACGTTGAGGCTCTGGTGGAACTGAGGCCCAAATCAAGTCGAATCAAAAAACCCTACAGTCAGAGCTTCGGTGGACCCTTCGATGCGGTCTCACGGCGCCACAAGAGTTCCAGCACTGTGGCCGAGAGCCTTGTACAAACCCGCTGAGGTTACGCAAAACATTGGGACACTCATTCTTCAGCGCCGAAAAAAATAAGAGCCAAAGGTAATTTCTTGTATGAGATCTATAATCTGTGTAAAAAACCTCACACATGAGTCTCGAGTAACGACGGCTGTATTATACGTAGTGAACAGTCGATGGACGCGCAACTTCACAGACTTTGTCCAAGTAAACGTCTGTTAAGTGGGACAATATATCAGTGTGCCCTCAAAGAGAGAACGTCAAGTGTTAAGTCCAAGATAAACAGAATTTTTTTCGAATTAATATTTTCTGATAAACCTCTAATTAGTAAATACCCTCACTGTGTTAAACATTTGTCTACTCGAACGCAATGTAGCGCCGGCGTCCGACGGGTGAATGTGGCAGCAACAAAGTGACCCCTACGGGGGAGTCTGCATTACTTCGCGTTGGGACTCCGGTGGAACATGGAAGCAAATTCAAATACACAACAAAGTGACCTGCTCTACATCAAAGAATCTTGACAAACATCAAAAAATCTTGGCAAACGGTTCGTGCTCACTTGGATTGCTTATGTGGACATTTCTAACAATAACTGCTCCATCAATGTTTTGTGATGAAACATTTGAAACGGCTTCCTACTAAAGATCTTTGGGCATACTAGATTAAATAACAGACGAGGCCATCTAGCGCGCTGGATTAGATCGGATTAAGGGTCCATCTTTACCAGACTTCTGAAGAGTATCTCGAGCGCGATGCAGTCAGCGTCCTTCTGGCGCTGAATGTCAAACCGGCAACGATTGCCGTATTTTGACCAACTTTTTGATTGTGTTCATTAGGTTTACTATGGGTAATGTACATGTTCTTTGCGCTGCGAATGTCAAAAATATGCAAAGGTGCCAAAGGAGGTACAGGATCTACGGTGCTTTGGTCATATGGTCCCAGCACTCCCGGGGTGACAGCAAAGAGCGCTATCACTCAACCTACCCTACTCCAGAGCCGCAAGGATTCGCAGTTGTCCTCAAGGTGCCAAGGGCAAAAGGCCACAACACCTGCCGAGATCAGGACTAAGGAATTATCACCACCGGAGCTTGCCAAGGGAAAAGATGAAGAAGACAGAAAATGGGGATGCCTTGCATAAGATGTGCACTCGGTGTAAGGAATCTCACGTATGACAACAGCAAGAACAAGATGTGCACTCGGTGTAAGGAATCTAACGTATGACAACAGCAAGAACAAGATGTGCACTCGGTGTAAGGAATCTCACGTATGACAACAGCAAGAACAAGATGTGCACTCGGTGTAAGGAATCTTACGTATGACAACAGCAAGAACCAGATGTGCACTCGGTGTAAGGAATCTCACGTATGACAACAGCAAGAACAAGATGTGCACTCGGTGTAAGGAATCTCACGTACGACAAAAAGCAAGAACGGAAAGAGAAATATGAAGCTTAGAAAAAGATTTCAGAAAGAAACAAATGAGCAGTTATGAGGACCGGTATGCTACGACTATTGGGAAAGTTGTTGACGGACAGTTTCAATGATTAGATTTGAGTTGGACCTCATTTCCACCGGAGCCTCAACGCAATTCATCGCACGCTCCCCCGGAGGGCACGAGGCCCTTCGAACTAAGTTGATGAAATTTAAACTGAACATTAGATGGAAACATGAGAATTGCAAGACAAGCAACCCCGGGATGAAGAAGAAAGTAGACTGTGAAGGATGGAGAGTCGCGTCTGCTGGGGAGGGCGTGCACTCCCCTCGCCCGGTTAGGCCGTACTTTCATCTTACAAGGGAAACCTAACGGATGCCTAGAGGGGGGGGGAAGTCAACCATAGGCCCATGTTTCATCGAGACGTAGATTAATATATACATGTAATTCTCCCTACGAGGCCCTTTGAACTAAATTGATGCATTAACTTCGCGTTGGGACTCCGGTGGAACATAGAAGCAAATACAAATACATGTAATTCTATAGACTTTTAACATACATTCAACATAAATTGAACTGTTGGTGTTGCACGCGAGACTACCAAAGATGCCATTTGAACAGCAAGCGAGTGATCAGTGACGAAAAAAAACGTTAATGGTTAGTGTACCACCTGAAAAAAAATCCACTTTCCCCACGTGGAATTTAACAATGATAAAAATTCTGACGTTATTATAACTTACCAATTTTTTTTTTAGGAATAATATCACTTAAATTTCCGATGAGTTCAAATATCGAGCGGAAAATGAACATTGAAATTTTTTCTTAATCTTCTATCATAAAAAAATTCTGTCGCTTCAGTACCTGGTCAGGAATATTAAGTGCAAATGTTTACAAGATAATCCTCATTCTGTTAACTTACAGTCAACAAACTGGTTTATAAAGGTAAATTGAAGAGAAGGTGTAACACTTTATTAGGTCAGCAGTATCCAACTCTCCTCGCAAGAAGTTACCGTCTAAGGACATGGAGTGAGCTGTGCTAGTAAACCTGGTCACTGCGATCTAATAACAGGCTGGTTGCACGAGCTCTTGACAGTGAGGCATTTTTAGATGGCGTGAAAATCGCCCTCAGAGATGATGGTCCCGTTTACGTCGTACGTTAATGATTCCTTGGATGTTCAGCTTTGAACAAAGGAATACATTTATCGTCCGTATGAGTAGATGACTGGAAATACAATTCTTGATACCAGAGTTATTGCGGAGCGTTGGTAGGGGATAGGTCGGCGTCGACACCACCGGCGCACTATCAACTTTCAGACAATCTTCCCTTGCACGTATCCGTAGCCAACATACAGACACAGATACAGATAGATACAGACACTAGGCCGAAATCCCCCAGCAAGGGGGGTGGCCCACGGCAGGCCGCACTTCACTCTCTCATACTCGCTCACCTTAGCTCTTTTGCACCAAAGGGTCCGGCCGGGGACCCCGCAACACACCCTCCGGGTCATGAGTGCGGTTCGAGGTCAGTGTCGGCAGCAGGGCCCGACAGCGTGACTGGTTTACCCCTGCCGCGTCATGATTACCGGGCCCCCCCCCCGCCCACGACCATCCCGTCTCTCAACGATGTGCCAAGGGCGGGAAAGCACATCAAGGCAGCGTCAAAACTCATCCGTTCACTATCATTCTCCACTCACGCCTTTCCAGTGCACGCTCTCTCGCTACCTCCACACTCACGTCTCTCATTCATAGCGCCTGCTTCACACTATCCATCCACCCAAACTTCGATCTCCCTCTAGGCCTACGTCCGCTCGCCTCTGACGTCAACATCTTTTTCACCAATCTCTCTTCATCAATCCTCACCATGTGCCCATACCATCTCAGAACAAGCGAATCAACTCAGTCCTCTAACTTCTTCACCATCCCCGTTCTGATGCGAACCGCATCGTTAGTGAACCTGTCTCTCAGCGACACTCCAGCCATGCTCCTCAAATATTTAATCTCGAAAACATTCACTCACGTTGAGGCTCTGGTGTAAATGAGGCTCAAATCAAAATCGAAAACATTCAACATTCTTCTCTCCTCTGCTCTCACCCCCCAAGTCTCAGCTCTGTACAGCACAGTTGGCACAACGATACCCAGATGGAAGCAAAGAATATCATCCTCAACATTCTTTGCTTCCATGTCCAACGTCCTGCAGCTCATTACACTCTTCAGTGCACCCAACACTTTACACCCCTCCTTCACTCGCGACTTTACCACAGTTCCCACTAATTCGGTCTTCTCCACATGGGAGCCCAGATACTTATAACACTGAACTCTTCCCAACAACTCTACTTAGGAGGACACTAATTCTGCTCGCATCGACAGTCCTCGAGCAGCTCATTACTTTACTTTTACCCACGTTCACTCGAAGCTTCCTTCTCTCACACACTCTACCAAACTCAGAAGCCAGTATAGATTTTCCTCTGAATCCGCAACCAGGGCCGTATCATCAGCAAATAGCAACTGGCTCAACTGCCAACTCTGCCCATTCGCTTCCAACAGTTCCAAGCAACGACTCAGCACACTCGCGTTCACCTCCCTGACCACTTTATCCATATAGATATTGATCAGCCAAGGAGACATCATGCAGCCTTGTCTCAGTCCCACTCTCACTGAGAACCAATCACTCACCTCGCTTCCCACTCTGACAAATTGCCCTCGGGGGGAAATGAGGCTCAAATCAAATTTAAAAAATCTGGCAAATGATCGGCTGCCAACATAGAAACTTTGCACCGCTTTCAGTTCACTCACTTTCATTTTCACTACCTCTCTTCCTCCTCCCACTCATTTGTTGTCCTTCCACCTCAGCTCCACTCCTCCACCCTCCCTTCTCAGCACCCGCACATCCAGCAGCCTCCCCACCACTCTCCTCGATATCAGCACGAAATCCATCAGCGCTCTCTCCACCACTGCACCATGGGCCATCCTTACCCAGGTGTACTTGTGAATATCTCGCTTCTTGAACAAACTGTTCCCAACCACCAACTCCTGCTCCATACACAGACTTATCAGGTTTTCTCCACTGTCATTTCTACCGGGAACGCCACACCTTCCTATCACATTTTACACCACTGCATCTCCAAATCTCGCATTAAGGTTACCCAGTACAACTACATTGAATTGACCTCCAAAACTCTCAATACACTCACTTAGGTCAGTCCAGAATTGCTCCCTCTCCTCCTCACTCCTCTCGCTGCCAGGTCCGTAAGCACTCACAACCGCCCATCTTTCTACGTCTAACTTAACTTTCACCCACATCAATCTTCACATCTCTTTCCATTCGGTAACGCTACTAGCCAACCAATCACTCAATATCAAGACCACACCTTCTCGTGCCCAACATTCCTCCACACCTGTTCGCGCCCTACGGGGGAGCCTATTATGACTTACGTTGAGGCTCTGGTGGAAATGAGGCCCAAATCAAATCCATACCTGACATTCTTCCACTTAGCACAACAAATCACATTCGCCTTTACCTTTCAATTTCGTCTCACTCAGCGCCAACACATCAAACTTCCTCCTCACAAACATCTTATCAATCTCGCTCTTCTTTACCGCATTCGTACTACAGCCACGCACATTCAGCGACCCTAATAATAGGGTTCGGAGAGGCGTGAGCCTCTCTTCCCCGCTCGTTTTGCCGTCTTTGAGGAAGGATTTTACAGAGAATGGGATTCCTAGCCCCTTCGCCCCACCCCTTTTAGTCGCCTTTTACGACACGCGGTGGATACGGTAGCATGATTCTAGCGCCCCGGCTACAGGGCACTAGGCCGAATTTCGTTGATTTGATTGAAGCCGCATTTTCAGCGAATCCCTCCGAAAGGTGGTGGCCGCCAGCAAGGCACACCTCACACGCACACAAACTTAGCCCTTAGGCGGACACGATACCCCGCAACACACACTTTGTGTTGGGAGCGAGGTCAGAGATCAGTGTCAGCAGGGCCCGACAGCGTAACTAGTTTACCGCTGCTGCATCACAGAAACCAGCCCTGTCCCACCCACGCTTATTTAGTTTCTATACGAGACGTCAATGGCAGGATAACACATCTTGGCAGCGTCAAAATGTATTGATTCACAACTATTCTCCACTCACGCCTATCCATTGCAAGCTCTTTCGCTACCTCCACACTTGCAAGTCAACTTCTTAACGCCTACTTCACGCCATTCATCCAAATTTTGGCCTACCTCTAGGCCAACGTCCACGTACCTTACGCCTTCATCACCCTTTTCATTTCTCTCCTATCATCCATCAACATCACGAGTCTAAACCACCTCAGAACATGTGAATCTGCTCTGTCCGCTAACTTTTCCACCAACCCCGTTCTAATTTGAACAACGTCGGTATCCTATGTCAGCGTCACTGAAGCAATGCCCCCAAAACATTGAATCTTGAGAACATTCAACCTTCTCCTCTCTTCTGCTTTCGTCGCCCGTCTGCGCTCCGCAACCCCCTCATACAATCCTCTCATTGCTTTTATTACCAACGTCCATTCTTTAGTGTATCTTACATTTTACACCCTTCCAGCACTCGTGACTTAACCTCACTTTACAAAAGTTAAGTCTACTCCACATGAGAGCCCAGGTACTTAAAACACAGAACTTCCTCCAAAGACTTCTCAATTTCGGAGGGCACTAATTCTGTTCGCATCGACATTCCTCATACATCTCATTACTTTAGTTGAACCCAAGTCAACTCGCGGCTTCCTCCTCTCACACTCGGCCAAACTTTGACACTAACCTACACAACTTCTCCGAATCCGCCACTAGTGCCGTATCATCCGTAAACAGTAACTGACTCGACTGCCAACTCCATCCATTCGCTCCCAACAGCTCTCAGCCGTGACCCATTACACTCACGTTCACCTCCCTACCACTCCATTCATGAAGAAATTTAACAGTCAGGTGAACATAACGCTGCTGCGATACAAGATATTATTCTATTTTGCAGCTATTTTCTATGATAAATTGGGAACATAAATCTCTCTGGTGATTGATTAATTAGTTAACAACTATAAGTCAATCTCTGAGAGGGCGCTTCAAATTTTATTAATCCCCTTGCCTGTGTTGTTGTAGTTCATGGCCTTTGATAACCGTATACACCAGCGCAAGAAAAAATACAAATTCGAGTTGATTGTTGGGCAGTCCGACATATTATTAGTTGCTTAACATTAAGTGTTCGTGAAGTGGTGTATTTCGGGCCAGAGCACTATACATGTATGCTTGGCGCTTTCTATAGAAAATGGGTTACATTAATATAAAAAAACAAAGGATCCATTACCGTTTAACCTAAAACAGACATCCCAAAATACACACACGCTTACTTATCTAGGCATGCTAGGGAGCAAGGGTCGACAGGAGAGCATCCGTGGCGAGAAGTTCATACTCGAATTATAACGTCTCGATCTGCCTACATATGACTGTATCCAAGGGAGGAACAACACTAAGTGCACAAGATTCCCTCGCTCTTTGTACTGGTGCGCTAAGGCAAAGGGACCGAGCGGACTGCCGCGACCAGCAGGGCTACAGTGTTGCAGTATAATTGGTAGTAGTTGTAGCAGTAGTGGTAGTAAAGGAAGTTCCGAGTAATTGGCACATGATAGGGCAGTAGCCGACCGTCGGCCCAGCACAACAAAGTCGGCCACGCTAATATATAATAATGCTAATAAAAGCTAGGAGGTACGTCAGTTACCAATAGCAGTTATATCTTCTACTAACTCATCAATATTATTACAATAATAATAATAATAACGCAGCCTAACTTATATAAAGACAGAAGAACGTAGGAAGGTATCTGTACATATTATATAAATTAGTACAATAATACTATTACTAAATAATAGACTTGAGGAGGCTCTTAGCGCTAGCAACAACATTCCTTCCTACGTCTAACTAAAGGAATGCTTGCACTCTCTACACTAGTAGTAGAGCGTGTGTCTTGTCGAGTCGACACTGCGAGTGCGGACCATTCGTGTCTCGATGCATGTTACTAGTACGCGTAAAGGTCAGACTATTATCGTGTTTCGATGCCTGTTACTAGTACGTGTTAAAGGACTGACCATTCGTGTCTCGATGCATGTTAGCAGGACGTGTTAAAGGGCTGACCGTTATTGTGTCTTGATGCACGGTACTGGAACATGTTAACGGAACTACAAACAAGTACAACGAACTTTGATGTCGACAATAAAATTGGTTTAATCCAATAGCGAGGCAAAATCATTTGAATTATCGAAATAACTCATGTCTAAATGGTCTAACTGTTGCTGTTGTTGTTGAGTGTTAGGGGTGCTGTACGGCGGAGTGGGGGCAGAGGAACAGGGCGGGTTTGGGGTGGGGGGCTGAGATGAGCGGCCAACCCCAACCCCCCCTACGCTGGGCGGTCGCTGTTGGCTACCAACACAATTACTGCTGGCGTTGGAAGTGTTGTTATTAATGGTGTTGCCGCTGCTAGTAGTGTTGGTCAAGGGAGTACTAGTGACAGAACACGTAGGACTATTATTACTATTACCACTAGAACTATTTTTACTATTGATGTTACTATTACTATTAATACTACTATTATTGTTGTTAACGTTCGCAGTATTGACGGAGACCGCGGGAGGTAACGAGGTGGGGGGGAGGGAGGAGTTAGATGACGTCCGGCCACCCATTGGCCCCATGCTTCCGCCTGACATGGCGTTAGGATCTCCCGACATCATGTTGGGGGCCGTCCCCCCAGGACCCGGGCCTCCTTGTTGCTGCCCCATCCCAGGGTTGCTCAAAGGTCTGCTGGGACCTCCCATCGTGGCGGGTGATCGCGGGTGCTGCATCATTGTAGCGGGAGACCGCGGGTGACTCATACCCCCCATGTTGGCTGGGCTGTGGGCCTGGCCCCCGCCTCCTCCTCCCACACCCATGCTGACCGGACTAGCGCCCCCCAGGCCCCCCATATTGGCGGGACTCATGGGGTGGCCCTGGCCACCGTTCATCTGGCCCATGCTGGCAGGACTCCTGGCACCAGGGATGCCGCCTCCTACTACTCCGCTTCCGGGGTTGCGGTTGAGGATGGCACCGCTGCCCATCATGTGACTCCCGGGACCACCAGCGCCCCCAACCATGGGATTACCTCCTGGGCCCTGCAGCTGGTTGGGGCCGACCATGGGGGAACCAGACTGCATCGGGCCACCTGCCGACATGGGAACCCCACCCATCTGGCCCATACCGCCCATCTGGGTGGACTGACCGGGGTAGGGCGAGGTCACCTGTCCACCGCCCATGCCTCCAGTCTGGCTCATCTGGAGTCCTAGGTGTACCTGCAGAAAACAAGCGACCTTGAGTAGAGTATTCGCACAGAGCACCTGAGAGACCTTCGTCAGAGATGCCTCTACATGCACGCACAGTACTACGCTTAAATTGTTATCAGAAACTGTCTAGTCTGATCTGGTATTTCACTGGGCCAAAAATACTACACAGATACAGACACCGAAAATACTGGATGATAGTCATTGTGTGCGAGAGCAGTTCTGTATCTATTCCATACTTCACGTAATCTTATGTTACCTATTGACGCAACTCAATAAAGTTGCGTCCTTATGGCGACGGACGCTGCCTCACCTGTCCCGGTGTCATCTGCCCTGCCATGCCGTGCTGCATCCTGGATACTGGCGCCATACCCGTCGCCATGCCAGGTCCTTGCATTCCCCCCGCCATTCCGGCCTGCATGGGACCTGCCATGCTCCCTCCTACGCCTCCTTGCATGCCCGGCCCCATGCCGGGAGACATGCCCCCAGCTCCAGACATACCCATCATGGGCATCATCTGTGACGGGCCGCGCTGCATACCCATCATCTGGGAAGCCTGTCCCATCATAGGGCCTGAGAATGGAGAGCCGTTTAGGAAGACTGTTATTGGTATAATGATTCTAAGTCAGAAAAGAATTACCGTTAACAAAATGATTGAGTAGACCAAAGAAGAGTCGAAAGATCAAAAAACAAAATTTTGCAGCCTAAATACAGACATATCAAACATATGCTGCAAAGACTCGCGTTCACTAATAATTTAAACACCAATGAGTAAATTGTTGAGTGAAAATTACAAACGAGTTTTTAGTATCCCAAATGTGGATGTGATTTATCTTGATTTTGACAAGGCCTCTGACAAAGTAGATCACAGTACACTGATATCAAAACTACATAACGCAGTTATCCAAAAAGAAGGTTTACGAATGGATCAAAACTTTTCTGAGAGGCAGTTCTCAAAGAGTGGTAGTACAGGGGGGAACCTCTGCACCAGGGAAAGTCATTAGAGGGGTCACAAGGCACTGTACTTGGGACTTTAATTTTTTTTTAGTATTGGCTGATTTGAGCAAAAACCGTCCACATTCATCTGTCTCCTGCTTTGCAGATGATACCAGCGTACTTGCTAGCAGTAATGCGGCCATTGAAGAAAAAGAAAGCTTACGTGACTTAGGCGTACAGAGACAAAATAACTCTTTATTCAATTAAAAAATTGTAAAAAATGAGGCTAGCGGCAGGCAATTGTGTTCCTGGGCCATGAGAACCTTTCAGTCAAAAGATAAAAGTACAATATTGACTCACAAGGCGCACCTCACACCCTCATACGCTCACACTCACACAACTTAGCCCTTCCGTGCTAAAGGGTCCGGCCGATACCTCCGTAACATACACTCTGGGTCACGAGTGCAGTCCGAGGATCCGTCGTCAGCAGCAGGGCCCGACAGTTTTCACTGGTTTACACCCCGCCGCGTCATAATGGCCGGGCCCCCCACACCCACGACCATCCCGACAACGGGATGCCAAGGGCGAGAAAGCACATCAGAGCAGCGTCAAAATCAACCATTCACCACCACTCTCCACTCACGCCTGTTCATTGCACGCTCTCTCGCCACCTCCACATTCATGTCTCTCCTTCCTAACGCTTGCTTCACAGCATCCATCCACCTAAACTTTGGTCTACCTCTAGGCCTGCGACCACTCGCCTCCGCATTCATCACCCTTTTCACCAATCTCCCTTCATCCATCTTCTCCATGTGCCCGAACCATCTCAGAACACGGAAATCCACTCAGTCCTCCAACTTCTTCACCATCCCTGTTTTGATTCGAACCACGTCGTTGGTGATCCAGTCTCTAAGCGTTACTCCAGCCATGCTCCTCAAACATTTCATCTCGAAAACATCCAACCGTCTACTCAGCTCTGCTCTCACCCCACAAGTCTCAGCTCCGTAGAGCACAGTTGGCACAACAACACCCTCATACAGCCCTCTCTTTGCTTCCATCCCCAACGTCCTACAGCTCTTTACACTCTTCGTTGCACCCAACACTTTACACCCCTCCTTCACTTGCGGCTACACGAGTGAAGGAGGGGTAACAATGAAAAAATAGGCAAGGATGTGCCGAATGTGCTCTTTCAAAGTGCCAAAACGGAGGGGCGGCGAACCGATGCTAACCGTAACATTGAACAGTTTCACGGGCCGAGCATCTCAGCTATTCACTCAAATGCACTTGACAACGCGAGATCAAGCGTGTGCCGCAATTGTCAGCCTCAGCAAACATTGTGAGGTTCAATTGATTGGTCAAGTACGTTAGCTGTGTTACTGATAGCTGTGTTACTCTACTCCAACGCATCGCCGAGCCAAGATGACAGGCGAATGTACAGCAACTTGCAAATACTAATGCCACAGCACGAGTGAAGAATGACCTCACAGCTGTGGGCTATGGCAGCCACGCTGCGACCAGCTATAACAACAAAGTACCTCCAAGTAGGTATCCAAGTAATATTGTCGGCATTCTTCCTAGTTATATTGCACTTCAATAGCAAACAATCTCGAAACAGTAGCTACTTAGTAAGTTTAATTTTTATTCAACAAACTAAAAGCAATGGACTGCGCTTCGTACGCAACATTGGAAGCTAGATCAATTCTAGACAGCAGCGTCAGGGCCTCACCTTGCTGTTGCTGGTGAGGGTGCCCAGGGTAGCCGGTTGGCCTCATCATCATGCCGGGTTGGCCTCGCTGGGCCATCATCATGTGGCCCCACTCTGGCCTAGTGCCTTGCATCTGTGAGGCCATGAGACCGGCGGGGCCTACGTTGACGTTAGGTGAGCAGTTACGCTGCATCATAGCGGCGGCCCGACTGGCGGCTACGGGCCCGCCACCCACCATGTTCGAGTTGACGCCTGCCGATGTCATGGTGGCAGAGTGGCTCATGTGGCTCATGGCGAGGGAGGAGGGCATAGAGGACCCAGTAGAGAGGGTGGCAGAAGTGGCGGGAGAGGCGGAGGAGACACCACCGCTGGGTGTGTTACCGCCTGAAAGCGGCCCACCGACGTTACCAGGACCCACTCCTGCCTTCATGTTTGGTAAACTGGGAGGCAAACTCTGCGGTTGTTGGGGCATACCTCCGCCTGGATTTGAAGGGGGTACGGGACCCCCTGCGCCCATCATCGCACCTCCCCCCGCCCCCACCCCTGAGCCACCGTTGCTCATGCTCACCATACTTCCTCCAGCCATGCCCGGTCTGAGTCCTGGTCTCATGCTAGGGTACACCATCTGCCCCATGCCCTGCCCCATCTGTCCCATTGCCTGAGGCATGGGTTGGGCCATCATTTGCTGCTGCTGTTGCTGTTGCATCAGCGTAGTGGCGTGTCGGTAGTCTGGAGGGGGCGGTCTAGCCATCATCTGCCCGCTCTGGCTAACCATCATTTGGTGCTGTTGGCTGGGCGTCAGGGCTCGCATCATTCCGGGATTCATCATTTGGTTGGGATAGCGAGGAGGCTGCGCCTGCCCCATGCCCGAGTACTGCTGCGCCATCTGACCAGGGTAGTACATCTCCTGGGCCATCTTGCCATCCGCACCCATGCCTGACACCATCTGTAACAATAAAAAATATTAGAGAGCACATTTCGGAGAAGGTATTTAGGCTGGTGTCGTAGTTTGGTAGAGTGTGAGAGGAAGAAGCTGCGAGTTGATGGCGGTATCAGTGTCGTATTTTGGTAGAGTGTGAGAGGAAGAAGCTGCGAGGTAATGGCGGTATCAGTGTCGTATTTTGGTAGAGTGTGAGAGGAAGAAGCTGTGAGTGAATGGCGGTATCAGTGTGGTATTTTGGTAGAGTGTGAGAGGAAGACGTTGAGCCAGTTGCTCTTTGCTGATGATACGGCCTTGGTTGCGGATTCGGAGGAGAAGCTATGTAGGCTAGTGTCTGAGTTTGGTAGAGTGTGTGAGAGGAAAGCTTCGAGTAAGAGTAAAGTAATGAGATGCTCGAGGACTGTCGATGCGAGCAAAATTAGTGTCACCCTAAATGGAGAGCTCTTGGAGGAAGTTCAGTGTTTTAAGTATCTGGGCTCCCATGTGGAGAAAACTGAACTAGTGGAAA
>SDVV010008534.1:0-17158 GCA_016164225.1 Gammarus roeselii | reverse complement strand
TTTCCCGCCCTTGGCATCCCGCTGTCGGGATGGTCGTGGGTGGGGGGGGGGGCCGGTCATTATGACGCGGCGGGGGTAAACCAGTGAAAACTGTCGGGCCCTGCTGCTGACGACGGTTCCTCGGTACATTCGGGAGGGGCTACCGGCCGGACCCTTTAGCACAAAAGGGCTAAGTTGTGTGAGTGTGAGCGTGTGAGGGTGTGAGGTGCGCCTTGCCGTCGGCCACCCCCCTTTCTGGGGGATGCGGCCTAGTGTCTGTATCTGTATCTGTATGTTTTCTAAAAACATTGAGACCGGCAATCTTGAAGACGGTATTCGGTTATGTCAGGTTCGAGTCATGTTTTGGTCGAACATTAAATGTCAATGGAGCCGTCGTTCACCATAATTTTTATGCGATGCAACTTTCTTCATAAGCTTCTAACGTTTGTATGTTGAATCAATATATTATTTAAATAGTAAAAGTTATTTAGATTTAGGGTTGTGAGCAGTTAGTATAGGCGCGAAACAGCCTACTGAAGGAATAAGATAGGGGTTAATTAGCGGTGGGGCAGGGACGGGAGTCAGCCGTGCAAGACGTGCAATCTAGAGTCAGCGGCGGAAGGTGGGCCGTGCGGAGGGAACTGGTTTGGCACGTTAGTCAGCTAACGGGAGGCTAATTCGGATGGACGGCGGGCTGGATGCCTGGCTCGCAGCCTAGATTGGTAGTTTTCATATTCTGAACATTTTAATTTTTCTTGTATTTTGATGTTTATTCTTCTTTAGATGGTTGTATTGGGATATAATTGGTCACTAACTGTTGCTCGTTTAGTCAAAAAGTTGGATGCGCTCCTGGAAAATTAGGTGAGATTGCTCCTACCTGTTCTGTGTTTTATAAATTATTTCCGTGGCATGTTTGCTATGATTGAGTGTATGTATCGTTACATGTTTTGTGTCTGGATTATAATTCTATGTATCTGCAGTGTATATTATGTTCATATTCTTATCTAATTGTGGGTATAATTGACTCATTTTTCAGTGGTGGGATGCTTGGTACCAGCTTGATATTGAATTTAGGCTATGTTTTGTGTTTTCCATCTATTTATTTCATATGTATATAATATCTATAGGAATAGTATGGTTTATTAGTTTGGTAGTTGGCGAGTTGATGATTGTATTTTTTATTGATGCAGCAGCTTTGTTCGAGAATCTATCTACCCCATAATGCATTAGCCAGGTTTGAACCAGATATTTAGGTGTTCCATTGACGCGGTGTTCCAATAGCGAGAGTGCCTGAACGATATGGATTTATTGTAAGTTATTATATTGTGTTATGTATACTTAGTAATGATCGCTTGATATATGTTAAATTATGTTTTGTTTTTGGAATTTTGAATAGTTACCTCATACTGTTATATGAATTTAAGGATATTTAAGGTTTGCATCTACCATGTAGCACACTATTTCAGTCACATTTGGTTGTTCATTGCATCATTTGGTATTTTATATGTATGTATGATATTCTGTTACGATTGAGCCGTGGTTACTTTAATTAAAGAAATGTCAATTCAACCCTGTTTTGGACTCAGTTGGAGAGTAATTCCCATCAGATTTTGCATACACTATAGCGTGTTCGCGTAGAAGTATTCCACACCGTGTACTTTAGGTTTCATCGTATGCTGTTCGCATGTCCTGGTATCTTATTCACGTCTGTTGTTTGGTTGGTTACATGCTGTTTGTTCTCGTTCGTCACGATTTTTAATGTATGTTTTGGGTGTGATAGAGAATTGATCTTCTTGCTTTGTTATAACTCGAGAGTTTTAGTTTGGGTCTTTCAGTTTTGTATGTTCTCTGTACAGTTTACATCTTCGATGCAAGGTATTGGGTATTTTATACATTTTCGGAATATTACGATATATTACGTTTGCATCTGCAATGTAGAACATTATTTCAGGTATAATTTAGTTACATGTTGTATATTTTTAGTGTTTCATATATCTTCTTACGTCCTGGCAATGTTTGACGTAGTCTTGCTGTTAGCTCATTGTATGTTTATTGTAGAGCCATATTTCAATGTTTAGGAGGAGTTAGATAGTCTCATACATGTAGGTAAAAGCTCGTTGTGTATATGCCTATTTATGGAAGTAGACCAATTTACTGTGATGGACACCATTGTGTATTACAATTTCTTATGTGAATTAGAGCAGAATAGAGAATCTTACTTGGCTATTTTTTTAGTTGTTGTTGTTGTTGAATGATTTTTTCCACGCTAATCATAGTAATGTTTGTTCCAGAGGTGTAAATCCGTACTGCATATCTGTAGAAATTTCGTCATTGAACCCTAGCAAGTGTCTAGTTTAACGTTGTAGGAGACGATTTATTAGATGGAGGGGTCCTGGTGTAGAGGGGGCTTACACTCTTTGGTTGTCATTTGGATTTCGTCCAAGTTCGACGTGATTTTGTAAGTTCGTGTGGATGTCAATCTTAACTTCCATGTGTTTGTTAGAGAGATTATCTGGCAAGTTGCTAATCGTTATAGTGATTCACTTAGGTCGTCAGTGAACAGATCCCCAGATTTTTGTGGCCACACTCTTTGAGACTCATGTCAGCCCCATTCTTGACCACTGTACCTGTGTATAGATTCCTAGTTATGTCCAGGATGTGACTATGCTCGACGTTATTCGGAGATGATGGACTAAACAGATGCATGGTACGTCTGAGATATTGTACAATGACCGGGTGTTACCTTTATTATTTGATATATATCAGTGGTCGTTGGCTGAGACCAACTACCACTGATATATATCAAACTCTAGATTGCACGTTTTGCACGGCTGATTCCCGTCCCTGCCCCACCACTAATTAACCCTTATCTTATTCCTTCAGTAGGCTGTTTCAAGCCTATACTAACTACTTACAACCCTGAATCTAAATAACTTTCACTTAATAAATAATATATTGATTCAACATATAAACGTTAGAAGCTTATGAACAAAGTTGCATCGCATAAAAATTATGGTGAACGACGGCTCCGTTGACATTAAATGTTCGACCAAAACATGACTCGAACCTGACATTACCGAATACCGTCTTCAAGATTGCCGGTTTCAATGTTTTAAGAAAACATAGAAAATGGAAAGGAGGTGGAACCGTGATTTATGTTCGAGAAGAATACACCTCTTCTCAGGGATGCAAAACGACGGGAATGAAGTTGATGACCTTTGGGTCAATATCCAGATGTGAAAAAAATTCGTTTATAGTTGGTTCTCTGTACATACCATCGAAAGCAAGCGTAGAATCATTTCCATACATCGAAGAAAGATTTTGAGACGCTATCACCATGGGAAAGAGGTGCTGAATACTATGGGCGATTCCATTGGTGATCAATTGAAGTTGAAATCTAACAATATGAAGTCAGTTTTAGATAAACTCGGCCAGCATCAGCTCATAAAAAGTGCAACAAGAATTTTATCAGACTTCAAAACTCATTAACAACAATCCGTCTTCCATTGTCTCGACCGACGTGGAGCCCAATTCATTCTCTGACCACCAAGAAATAAATTGCACAATAAACATCAAGAATGAGAAGATAGTGCGTTTTAAAATACCTTGTCGTACAAAATTATATAACTCCGCCAATATTTTCAGAGCACAACTAGCAGCAAAGGTCGAGATGATATCACCGATACATTACTCAGATAATGTTACAGAGCAATCCCAAATACTCCCTGCCTAATACCTTATATCTCTGAACGCTCTGGCGCCAACGGAAACTAAGACAATGAAGAGCACGCTGGTCAAATTGATTCCGGCAAAACTACGACGAGAAATTGTTCTGAAAATATATCTGAAACGCAGAGCTAAATGGAGCATCACTTGAGTTGAATAATTTCGGATTCAAAATAATAGACTGTAACGAGAAGGGAAAAGAGCTGAAAGTAAATATCATCCTGCAGAGCATGAATAGTGCAAAAACACCATAAAGAAACGTGGTTTTTACTGAAAAGTATTGTACCCTACAAAAAAAAATCACCTTGCCTACTTATCCAAACTCTCATGCAACAGCGGAGAAGTTCAACATTTTTTTTGCATGAGTTGGGAAACAGGTTTTCGAAGAGGTAACCCTAGAAGGTGATCAAGGATTACAGAACGACGAAACATAAACATCGAATTCGATGTTTTATGTGGGATAGTGACCAAGCAGCAAACGCCAAATGAAAACCAAAGCAAGTAACGCACCACGAAATAAAGCGAGCTGGTTTTGCCTTGAAGAAAATAAATTCTACAGGAAGAGACGCTATAAACCTAAAATAACTGAATGATAGCTTAATAGTTACCTTGCCTGATATCAACACAGTTATCAACACTTCTATAGCAAATGAAACTTTTCCAGAGATTTGGAAGCATGCAATCATAAAACCAATTCACAAATTTGGGGACAAGGATAAACCATCTAACTTCAGACCGATCAGTCTTCAGCGTGTTCTATCAACGATTATAGAAAACGGCATATCTACCCAGTTCGTTGATTACCTAGAATCTAACAAGCTGATCAATAACAGTTAATATGCTTATAGGCAAAAATTGTCAACAGAAGACGAACTAATTTGTATCACTGAAGATCTGTACACAAACTCTGATAGTGGGCAGATATCTCTGATGGCATTACTAAACTTGTCAAAGGATTCGACAGTGTAAGCATGAATTACTATTTGGAAAACTCCCTAACCCATCTTGGTTTGAAAATTATTTGATAAATCGGCGATAATCAATAACACTTGATAATGCTACTATGTCAACTCCAACCACAATTGCCTTTGTTTTTGTATATAACATTAACTGTAAATTACCAAAGAACAAACAAAAATGGTCATGTACGTCTATGATGTACATTTATAACTATCCCATGGACCGTCATAAATGAATGCATTAAAAAACGACGCTGAGACAGCTGTAAGTAATTTTGAATCTTGTTATGATAGAAATGAACTCAAGTTTGACTCAGTAAAGAAACAAAGGCATCTAATTTGTCTCAAAATTGAAAAAGAATAGCAGTTCAAATAAATTTCTCTATCAGTTTTGGCAAATCTGACACATTAGTTGGAGACACAATTATAGGTCTGGGAGAATGATTTGTTCCCGATCTTTCCTTCAAACAGCACGTAGCTACTCTGTGTTCCAAGTTGAACCAAACACTTCGTTCCTCAATTCTGCCAAAAAGAATTTTATTTCAAATCAAGGTTACTGATTAGCCACGGTTTGGTTTTCTATCATATCAACTACTGTCTTTCAATTATGGTATAATGCACCAAAACCCAGAGGCAGAAAGGGCAACGTTGTATAAACTTTGCTGCTAGAATAACATGCGATGATAACTATCAGAAACGAGACCAAGTAAGTCCTCTCTTCGAAAAAATTGCTGTGGCCCAAAATCGACGACAGACTAGCACTCCAGGAGTCGATACAAATACCATGAAGTGAAAGATTGACTTGGTTGCAAAAAGCAAATAAACACTTAGGGAGATAAGAACAATCGATAGACAGAAAATAATGATCCTTAACCCGTTGCACAAAAGAAAACGGAAACTGCCTGCAGAGCTTTTTCGATCACAGAGCCAACGTCTTAGAACAACCTCCTGGAACAACCTCACATCAGACCTCAAAATCTTATATCAAACGCGTCCTTCAGAACAGACTTAATAAACATTTATTGGCTGAGGAATTCAAAACAGTCACTTTGTATACAAGTTTCTCGTAAACCACCATCTTGGGGTTTCTACTCTGGTGTTACATTTGCCTGCTGCCAAAATAACTTGAATTGCTCATAAAATGGTAGATCGATAACTATCTTTTGACACAAATAACAATGGCTTCTGTCAAATACCAAAGCTGACATCTTATATGTGTTGATGTTACAGCCGCCGCTACAACCGCTGTCTCACAATTAAATAGCGTGCTTTGTCATTCCGATTAATAATGTGCACTATCTCTGCTGACCCCCGACAAAGTTAATAATCACCTCAACCTACCACAGCTTTCAATCAATCATCTGATCGAGAAGAAAACTTACGGCAATCATTCAATCGAGAAGAAAACACGTCAGGTATTTGATCAAGAAAACTCACGTCAAATGTGTGTTCTTCAGTGAGATACTGTGGAATTTCAACTGAAGAATGTCTCAAGTGAAGCGAGCCGCCTCAACCACTCTCCTATAAACGTCAGGAGCAGCCCATAGCCCCAAAACCAAGCTCCCCCTTCCCTCCCCACCATCAGCAGCACCCTGTTCAGCTGTGAACCGATAGTCTTCTGCTGCCTCACCCCTGCTTCCAGAACAATGCACTACCCCCGCACATCGCTCTTCTAGGCCAGCCGTCAAGAGACACATCAGAGCGCATAGCAACTCAAGATTTACTGATTTCAAGAGGTCAGGACTCATCAATCACGAGCCTCAACCTTTGAATAGCTCAGCACAGGGCAAAGCATCGCACCCTCATGAGCCTCGTTTTCTGCTACCACTGCGCTCGACTTACGGATACATGAGCAGGCACTACACCTTCGGTCAAGAGATCTGCAGACAACACCAGCCATCAGATGCCCTGCGAGACCCCACCGCAACTGTAGCATTGATTGCGCAAGCCGTCTGTGGTAGTATGTAGCATTACTGCCGACAATATAAAGTCTACCTCGAGTTCTAAATAACTCTACAAAGCCACATTGTCTGTCACTTAGATAATAATTATACACGTTGGCCTCTTGTTTGTTAATTTTGTAGTTTCTACTTCAAACGTTATTGGAACTTTATCGGGCTTGATTGTTCGTTTGTTCGATGTTTTTAAATTTTGCTCATATGAAATGATCTTGAATCAGACTGACCCACACAATTCCTTAGTGACTTCAGCTTTGCGAACTATCGACAGTGCTCAGTTTCATATGTTTAATGTGTCGACCTTATTGCTTGTTAGTTATGCAGTTACTTCTCCAACCACCGATTCTAGTTTTACAGGGCTTGATTATGTGTTAATTCGATATTGAGACTCACCATTTCCTCGGAAAATGTCAGTTTTGCGCACTGTCGACAATGTACCATGTCCTATGGTAAACTTCAAATACTCTTGAATTTATAGCGACTATTTCCAGCGCGCTTTTTATTTGTTGTACACAACAGGATCACGTGGTGTGTTATTCAGTGCTGCACAGCACCACGCCTTCAAGATACCATCTTTTGTTATGTATAAATTACTCCTGTAATTTACAGCATACTATTTCCAGCACGTTTTTCATTTTTAGTACACAATAGGATCACGTGACATGTTAGTGAGTGCTGCACAGTATAATGCATTCATGAAGCCCACCTATGTCGAATAAAAAATACTCTGCAACTCATAGCGACTATTTACAGCGCTGGTTTCATTTGTGGACCACAATAAGATCTCATGACATGTTAATCAGTAATGCACGGGAATTCATTTAAAAAAATAATTGGCAGTATATTCAAATGTTTCGCACCACAACCCACTACACAAAGTATATTTTAAGTGCATTGCCACTCGCCTCATTTCTGTCTCTAGACTGCAACAATGGAACTTTACGTGACACCCCAACTCCCACCAAGATGCCTGATGCACGAGTGGCACGGGTGATTCAGCCGCCAAAAGGCACACATCAGTCACAAGCATAGCAACTCAAGATTCACTACTTTCAAGAGGTCTGGACCCGTCGATCGAGAGCCTCGACATCCGAATGGCTCAGTACATGGCTCAGCCTTGGTTCCTGCTACAACTTCGCTCGACCGACGAATACATGAGCAGGCACTACACCTTCGGTCAAGAGACCTGCAGACAACACCAGCTATCAGATTCCCCGAGAGGCCCCACCGCAATGGTGGCATTGATTGCGCAAGCTGTCTGTGGTAGTAAGTATCAATACTGCCGACAGTATAAAGTCTACCGCGAGTTCTACATAACTCTACAATGCCACCTTGTCCGTCATTAAGAAAATACTTATGAACGTTGATTAGAATTCTACAAGGTCTCTTGTTCGATAATTTTGAAATTTGTACTTCAAACGTTATCAGTACTTTATCGGGCTTGATTGTTCGTTTGTTCGATGCGCATTTTTTAAATTTTGCTCGTATGAAATGATCTTGAAGCAGACTGAGCCACACAATTCCCCAGTGACTTCAGCTCTGCGAACTATCGACAGTGTTCAGTTTCAAATATTAAATGTATCGACCTCATTGCTTGTTAATTTTGCAGTTATTTTTCCAACCACCGATTCTAGTTTTACAAGGCTTAATTGTTTGTTAATTCGATATTGAGCCTCACCATTTCCTCGATAAATATAAGTTTTGCGCTCTGTCGACAACGTACAATGATCAATGTAAATTTTCAATTACCCTTGAATTTATAGCGACTTTTTCCAGCGCTCTTTTTATTTGATGTACACAACATGATCACGTGGTGTGTTATACAGTGCTGCAACCAGACGACTCACAAGGAAATGCACCATCCGTAAAATCAATGGGCTAGACTCAAATGCACTGCTCAGAACCATTGTGAGTGAAAATTCATACAAAAACAACGTAGTAGTGTTTCCAACTTGATGACTTAGCAAAAAATGCCAACACAACCTTTGAAAAGAATAGGTCTGCAAGAAATATATGACCGAACCTATCAAACTCGAGTCAATCAAACTGAAACACTATGTCATGAGTCAATGTCACTCGCTAAAGCACCGTGTTATACCAACCGGTAAACAAAGGAACAGACTTCTTAAAACCCACGACTCGGAATTGTTTCACTTATATAGTCCAAGTCTCCATAGAAGGGGAGCGACTAAACTAGTCAACATTGTAGCGCGTTTCGTTTCTCACTGGGTTGAGCTGACAAAAGACAATCATATGCTTGCCCTCCCCTTCTTTGCTTCCCTCCGCTACACCACCGTCCTCCCTACCTATCGACACCCAACGATTACGCCAAGTACACACTGTACTGTAACCGTTGGGGTCAACCAAGGTTAACGCGGGTGGGACAAACTCGTTACCCTTCGTCTCTATTGCTGTAGAATGGCTCTAATCAAAGGGGAAGAGTGAAGGACAATGAAAGAATATAAAGCAATTGAATGATGTACTCTGTAGACTCGGTAGACAATGAGGTGAAGCGGGATGGTTCAGTCTGAATGCTAAAGGGGATTATGTGTGAAATGGAGGGGAAGCATGGACAGGAGGGGTGATCTGCTGTCTCGACTGAAAGACAGAATACTGGAAGGGAGAATATTAGGGGAATCATGAATTAGTGAATAACTGACCTGCTAATTCTTTCCAGAGGGAACCATAGGGAAAATTCTAACACGGATTCTTAAATAGAGGCAAGCAGTCCCCTGAGACCATAAGCCTAAAATTACCTGGTAAACAGGTATGAATGATGTTGAATTATACATATTATTTAAGTCTCCGGAGTGTAGCCTATGTGGCCTCAGTCATTGGAACTTTTAAATTCCCAACAAAAGGGAAAACGTAATAATATTTACAATGCAGAAGGACTCTGGTTGTCTGGGGTGTTACCATGCACAACATGAAAGTGCATAGAAACACAAATAAAGCAAGTGGAGAACCAAGGAAACGCAAGAAAATTGCAACAACACCCATAATAGCTCTGAAAATAGGATAAACAGACAATAGCAAACTGTCAGCGGTAACTCATTGTAGAGTAGCTAATTCTGTTAAAATAATGTAGAAAATCATAATTTACACAAATTAAATAATAGCACATAATCAAAAACGATAATCAGATGTAAATGAGGAAAATTGTAATCTGAACCGCAAATCTTATAGATCCATTAATAAAGTAGCTTCTAAATAGTGACAGTAAACTGAACCTGAGAATAATAAGGATACCATCACTGATAGTTTAATCAATATTGAAAATAAACATTAAAGTTAGTGGATATATGTTCACTTTGAAATTGGGTGCATAATGAACTAAATAATAAATGATTGACAGAAATTCAAGAATATAAAATAAACCATAAATTAGCCCACCACTTGAGCTAGACGCTTACCTAGGGGAGAAAGTTCCCTCACTGAGAAGTGGGCTGAAATAAAACTTGAAAAAGTAACAGTGCACACAAAAATACTGGAAATATAATGGGCAAAAGGCTCTGAAACAGAAATGATGAGTGAATAGTAGTTAGTAAGGGGCCTGAACGGCCCTGTGAAGGAATAAGATAGGGCTTATTTAGCGATCGGGCGGGGTTGACCTTAGTCAGCGACCCATATTAGTTAGCAGAGAGGCCCCATTTTCCAACTTAGATGGATTGAATGTTACAAGTATCTCATATTTGTATCCAGATTCATACAAACGGACACAAAATCTCATACTGTGTTCTCTTATTTTACTTCAATATTTCCTGGTACTACATCTTATGACGACTTGAACGTCTGATTTGCATTTTCTTTCCTATAATTTTCATATTCATGACGATGACTTCGTTCCAGATGTTGCCACACATCACTGGTGGATTTATGTTTATTCAATTTTATTTATTTTTGGCAAAGATTACGGACCCCCATCACCCCATTACTTTCTAACAAACGGTTGCTCAAGCTATACCCCCATCCTTCCACAACAGAATCACAACGTCGACTTAGCAAGATCTGATCGGACTCTGAATTATATCCTACCAATCTGGAACACATCTATATCATTTACCCCGAGATAGGTTTATGGCATCGTTTCACGCCTTGAAACCTATTCTTAAACCGATTTCGATAATTCGATGTTACCTCCGCCTGACACGATGTTTGCAATTCATTGCCTAACCATTGAGTTTCGGACAATATAAACATTTTTTTGATGATCTACATGTTGTTTAGTATGTTATCTTCCAGTTGATTTGAGTTGACACAGCATTATTCGAACATTCAACCATACCCTTAACCCCTATATTTCATTTTTCTCTTAAAATCCTTCATATATACTCCATCATGGCTTTAATGTGCATACCGAAGGTTGTTCCAACCCGTGATTCCACAGATGCATTGCTTTAGCTTGTATTTTAATAAGTCGATAATTTTCCAATTCAAAGTCAATCTGGCTTTCATCCATGAGAAATTGTTGCATGCTTACCAGATTCTCTTTTGTTCTTAGGTACAATTTGTTTTCCAGAACCTCAGCTTTATTATTACACTCGTGATGATTTTTTATTTGGATCATATCAATTTTGAGGTTTGCTTGCGTATTTTCTTTGAACTTTGCTACATATGACTGTAACGCGTCGACAAATGTTACCCAAATCATATTTCCTTGTCTCCTAATCAATATATAAACAATATTCCCACTCTTTTCATTCATGTATTACCTATTTTGAGATAATTATTAGTTTCAACACTCGTCATTACATATTTGAAACGACTCCTATCATCTTCGGAGTTTTCTTCATCCAAGACACGTAAACCAATTTTTGCCACGTGAATATACATTTTATTTATTCGACGACGATACGTTTGTCTCCACTTACACTCAACGTGACACTGATTCCAATCTCGGTATTCATCTACCTAATATAAGTTGATTACATGTTGATTTTTGCAAAACAGTACGCCTAATGTTGCCACCTATGACGTGATATTTGTATATGTTTTTTTTTCATCTGTATATGTGTGTATATGTCTGTGTGTATGTATGCGCTCATGTATACGTTCATGTACTTGTTTATATCACAATGTCGACTATGTGTTTGAACATGTGTATGTTGAATTGTATGTACATGAACATAAATTAAAAAATGTCTAACAAAATCTAAAATTCAATACAGTTTTAAAATTCAAAGTTTCAATAAAATTTCAATTTTTCGAGGACCGGATCTTTCTTAAGTAGTCAAGTTATCACTTAAATAGACCGATTTGGCTTTATCCGGGCCCCGAAAATTTGAAATTTCATTGATATTTAGAATTTATAAATTGTATTGATTGTTTTATTTTATGATACAATTTTTTTAACTCATGTACATGTACATACGCTTGAACATACACATGTACAAACACATAGTCGACATTGTGACGTAAACACGTACATGAACGTAAACATGAACGCATACATACACACAGACATATACACATATATACAGATGAAAAAACAAACATATATACAAATATCACGTCATTAGATATATAAACTCATAAATCAATTAATGAGAACCATACATTTTATGAAAACTGGTATGAATCGACCACTGACGTATAATTTTTGGAAAGGTGAGGATAGGTTGGGTGGGAATATATCGTGAAATTAATTAATAAATATCATACGTAAGCACGAAACCTCGAATAATAACACATAATTATTGGTAAGGTTGACTATTGGATGCTAAAACAATAGTACGCACTTATATCAACAGCGAGCTCCAACTAGAATTTTTGAATATTACAGTCTACCCATGACAAATATCGACTCTAAATCCAAAAAATGGAAGGTATCGAACAACGATCATACACATATATCCCAAAGAAGGAATAACCGAACATCACATAACCAGCCATCAAACCGATTCACAAACCCTCCAATATAACAATATAGTGAAGTAAATTCTATTTAGATTCCAGATCTATGGTAAAAATGTTACAGAAGATGACCATTTTATCTTTTGGTGAGCTAAAAAACATGAGTAATATCGTAAGTCAATAGCTAAGTTAAGTCAATAGCTAAGTTGAACTCAATAGTCTATCAACGAGGAAAATAACCTAACATGCTGTGAAACTTATCCACATTAAAAAAATTAGTTTAGTTCTAATGGATCCTGCCTGCTGAGGATCATCCAACTTGCAATGGAGATATCGGCAATCTTCTGGAGTCTAAACATCTGCAAAAGGATATTTGCTAGCTCGAAATTGTATCTTCATACTGCCACTGATGTATTAAATATATTACCCAAGTGGAGAGGTTCATATATATCAATCCTTTTTGAAACCATAAGTGATGTTGATTTGTGTCAATTCGAAAATAATATGGAAAACTGATAACATTCAGACAGATGACGAAATGTACATATGATCAATAGCATTCATATCCATCAAACTTCAATAATAATATATAATTAAGGCTAGGTTACCGTTCATCCGATACCCTACATGAATAAAATAATGCATAAGGTTAATTTATTAGTAATTTTACCACTCCCATAGACATACATGGCTCTACATCAAACGTAAGAAAACTTATCAAAACCTGGAACCAATAGATAAAACTAAGTTGTTGAACAAATAATCATTTGAAGATGAACCATATTTCTACATTCAGAACGTATATCGGATGAGATAGACAATTAAAACAAACGATATAATTTGCATATAAAAATTGGATGAAATTTGCTATATCAAAATTGAAAGTGCAAATGATTGAACAAAATTTAGAGCCGTGTGGAGGGATTTGCTATGAATATATCATAAATCAATGATTAAGCATCATATGTATGCAGGATAAATCTCAAATGATAACACATAATTCATAGTTAAGTTGGTTAGGTTAGGTTAGGTTGCCTAGGTATTAATGCATCTGGCAGTGTATGGTAACTCTTTTTGCACAAAATGTGTGTAAGTGCCTACATGGTGTCGACACATGTGCCGACACAGTGAGGCTAACGACCTAGTATATATGCATTGTGTCGACACATGTGCCGACACAAGGAGGCTAATGACCCTGAATATATGCATTGTGTCGACACATGTGCCGACACTGTGACGCTAAAGCCCCTGTATATGGATGTAAAAGTATATGTGTATATCTGGTGTGACATTTAAAAAAAAACTACGTAACATAGAGCCGTGTGGAGGGGATTTGATGTCTACATCGCGCAAAATAATGACTAAATATCATACATAACCTCAAACTTGAATGAAAATATATAATGATTGGTTAAGTTGGTTAGGATGACTAGATCTTTGAACTTAATATCGCGTGAATCTGTTCCACATTAAGAAGTGTAACAAATTGAAGTGCATTAGTTCTCTTGGATCCTACCTGCCGAGTCTCATCCAAACATGTAACAGAGATATCGATACAATTCTGGAATCTGAACAACTGCAAAATTATATTTGCTGGATCAAATTGGAGAAATATATTCAAACTGCTTTTTAAATGTACTCAAACTGCTTTTGAACTCTCCAAGTGTAGAGTTTCATACATATCAACATCATACATAAGCATCAAACTTGAAGAAAAATCAATAACTATTGGTTAGGATGACTGTTAGGTTAAGTTGCCAAGGTATTATTTTAGTTGGCAGTGAACGGTAACCCATTTTGCATTCGTTGATATATGATCTATTTTGTCGTACATTTATCTATTTTTCGCTAATTATGTACCTCGGACATGGTTAATATCCTAGATTTTGTTGACTGCGGACCTAACATCACGGATCTGAAGTAAATATGTTGGAGTAAATTTATTCAATATTCGTTACAATAGTCGAAAATGGTAGGAGCAACACATCCAACACTGCAAAAAAATCTTATTTCTACCAGTAAAACCATACATCAAACTTGCTAACTCTTTACCACCCATAACAATCACGGACATATGCAGGAAAAAGTATAAATGTAGGAACACAATCTGCCAAAGATTGGTAAAACTAAAGAGTCAAGTCGATAGATTTGATAGGGATAAAGCTGAAATCAATGAAAAAATACCTAACATAGGTATGAGAACGGGGTAAAAATTTCTAGGTGAGATTAGGTTAGGATGAGTTAGGTTTACGGTCATCATCACAAACCTTAAGTGAAAGTTCTATAGTGGATATTGTTAACGCTCAAATAAGACGGATATTCTGAATCGGAACGCAGTCTCATAACAACTGCCAACGTATAACAACATTTATATAAGTAAGGCTTGCGGGAATAAGCATCTAGTAAAGACATACGAGCTGATAACATAATTGAAATGTACATTAAATGATTGAAGAAGTTTTAACACTAACTCTACACAAATCCGGTAGATTAGCTCGCTAAGACGACATATGAAATGGACCCAAATCCAATGTCGAGAGGTATAACATAACAATATTTTGGATCATTACATCCAATTTAGCGTATCATACACCCAACATTATATGAAAATTAGGCGAATTTATATCAAATACAGATATATTCCTATGATAACAAATCAAAACATTCAACAACAGCTATAAAATAGCTAAATAAGATTCTTTATTTTACCCTAAGCAACATTGATTAACTATTATATACGGTGTATCCTATCACATCCTAATGATAAATCCTACTCCAA
The DNA here is from genome assembly GCA_016164225.1 of Gammarus roeselii. NCBI lineage: Eukaryota > Metazoa > Arthropoda > Malacostraca > Amphipoda > Gammaridae > Gammarus > Gammarus roeselii. Next base: position 1,904 of record SDVV010008534.1, on the reverse strand, counting down.
TATCCCACGTGATCTGGTTCATGACTATGATCGTATACTAACAACATAACAGCTATACCGAAAATATCTGACATTTAACACTGAGTTCACGAGAATAATGTTATTTTTACTACTATACCTGTTCAAATCTATAACAAATTACACAATCAACTAAGATATTATGTCTCTAGTAGAACAAATCAAAGCCCACCGTGTCATAACAACTAACTCTTCAGTGCTTCACTAGGTCGCTTCTCAGCAAACTACCACTGATATATAACAAATTTAAAGGTAACACCCGGTCATGGTACAATACCTCAGACGTACCATGCCTCTGTTTAGGCCATCATCGCTTAATAACGTCGAGCAAAGTCACATCCTGGACATAACCAAGAATCTATACACAGATACAGTGGTCAAGAATGGGGCTGACATGAGTCTCAAAGAGTGTGGCTATAAAAATCGGGGGATCTGTTCGCTGATGACCTAAGTAAATCACTTCAACGATTAGCAGCTTGTCAGATAATCTCTCAAACAAAGACACGGAAATTAAGATCGACATCCACAAGAACTTACAAAATGACGTTGAACTTGGAAGAACTCCAAATGACAACCGATGAGTGTAAACCACCTCTGCACCAGGACCTCTCCATCCAGTAAATCGTCTTCTAAAACGGTAAACTATACACTAGCTAGGGTTCAATGACGAAATTTCCACAAAGATGCAGTACAGATTTACACCTCTTAAACATACATCCATATGATTATCGTGGAAAAAAATCATACAACAACGTCAACAACAATAACTATAAAAATAGCCAAATAAGATTCTCTACTCTGCTCTAATTCACATAAAAAATTGTAATACCTAATGGCATCCATCCATGCTAAAACTCTCGAGTTTTATCAAAGCAAGAAGATCAATTCTCTACCATACCCAAAACGTACATTAAAAACCATGACGAACGAGAAAAAAAGTATGTAACCAATCAACAACTGACGTGAATAAGATACCAGGACATTCTAGCAACATACGCTGAAACCTATAGTAAATGGTGTGGAATACTTCTACACAAACACGCTATAGTATATGCAAAATCTGATGAAAATTACTCTCCAACTCAGTCCAAAACAGGGTTGAATTAACATTTCTTTACCTAAAGTAACCACGGCCTAATCGTAACAGAATGTCATGTATACATATAAAATTCCAAAATGATGCAATGAACAACCAAATATGACTGAAATAGTGTGCTACATTGAAGATGCAAACCTAAAATATCCTAAAATTCATATAACTGTATGAGATAACTATTCAAAATTGAAAAAACAATACAAAATTCAACATATATCAAACGATCAATACTACGCATACATAACACAATATAATAACTCACAATGTATCCATATCGTTCAGGTACTCTCGCTATTGGAACACCGCGTCAATGGAACACCGATACATCTGGTTCAAACCTGGATGATGCATTATTGGGTCGATAGATTTCGAACAAAGCTGCTGCATCAATCCAAAATACAAACATCAACTCGTCAACTACCAAACTAATAAACCATACTATTCCTATAGATATTATATACATATGAAATAAATAGATAGAAAACACAAAAAATAGCCTAAATTCATTATCAAGCTGGTACCAAGCATCCCACCGCTAAAAAAAACAGTCAATTATACCCTCAATTATATAAGAATATGAACATAATATACACTGAAAATATATAGAATTATAATCCAGACATAAAACATCTAACGATACATACACTCAATCATAGCAATCATGCCACGGAATTAATTCATAAGACAAACAACAGGTAAGAGCAATCTCACCTAATTTGCCAGGAGCGCATCCAACTTTTTGCGTAGGGGATCCTCTACCGCACCCCCCAGAATTTTGGTATAACACTAT